>SJYX01005955.1:539885-553460 GCA_006410675.1 Oreotragus oreotragus | reverse complement strand
GGGGTGTGTGTGTGTGTGTGTGTGTGTGTGTGTGTATGTATACACCACATCTTCCTTATCCAGTCATCTCTTGATGGACATCTAGGTTGCTTCCATATCCTAGCTGTTGTAAATAGTGCTGCTGTGAACACTGGAATACAGGTTTTTTGCAGTTATGGTTTTCTTAGGGTATATGTCCAGTAGTGGGATTGCTGGGTCATATGGTAGTTCTATTTTTAATTTTTAAAGGAATTTGTATACTGTTGTCTGTAGTGACTATATAAATTTACATTCCCACCAACAGTGCAAGAAGGTTCACTTTGATCCACATCCTCTTCAGCATTTTGGGGCTTCCCTGGTGGCTCAGAGTGTAAAGCATCTAAAGTGTCTGCCTGCAATGCAGGAGACCTGGGTTCGATCCCTGGTTCAGGAGGATCCCCTGGAGAAGGAAATGGCAACCTGCTCCAGTATTCTTGCCTGGAGAATCCCATGGATGGAGGAGNGCTTCCCTGGTGGCTCAGAGTGTAAAGCATCTAAAGTGTCTGCCTGCAATGCAGGAGACCCGGGTTCGATCCCTGGTTCAGGAGGATCCCCTGGAGAAGGAAATGGCAACCTGCTCCAGTATTCTTGCCTGGAGAATCCCATGGATGGAGGAGCCTGGTAGGCTACAGTCCATGGGGTCCCATGACTTCACTTTCACTTTCTCCAGCATTTATTGTTTGTAGGTTTTTTGATGATGGCCATTCTGATTGATGTGAGATGATACCTAATTGTAGTTTTGATTTGCATTTCTCTAAAAGTTAATGCTGTTGAGCAACTTTTCATGTGCCTCTTGGCCATCAGTCAGTTTCTTTTAAAGAATTGTTTTGGCTCTTGTAAGTTCTTTGCATTCCTATATTCATTTTAAATCAGCTTTGTATATGTATGTGAAAGCCACTCAGTCATTTCCAACTGTTTGTGACCCCATGGATGGTAGCCTGCCAGCCTCCTCTGTCCATGGGATTTTTCCAGGCAAGAATACTGGAGTGGGTAGCCATTTCCTTCTCCAAGGGATCTTTCTGACTCAGGATTCGAATCTGAGTCTCCTACATTGCAGGCAGACTCTCTACCGTCTGAGCCACCAGAATCAGCTTATCTACTTCTATTAAAAAAAAAAAGCCTGCTAGAATGTTGATGGTGATTGCATTGACTCTAAAGATCACTTTGCTAAACTATTTCAGTAAAATTTTACAAAATGATCAGTTTGAGGAGAATTCACATTACATTATTGAGTTTTCTATTCCATGGCCGTGGTATATATTTTCCTTTATACAAGTCTCTAATTTCTGTCAGCAGTATTATAGCTTTCAGCACAAAAGTCTTAAAGATATTTTGTGAAATTTATCCCTGAAGTAGTTAATGTTTTTATACTATTGCATTTGTATTGTTGTAGGTACTCTATAGAAATTAAATAGATTTTTGTATATTGATCTGTTTCCTGTGATTTTGTTAAATTTATTCCTTCTAGCAGTATTTTGGGAGATTCCTTAGGATTTACTTTTTTCAGTCTGAATGATTTTTATTTATTTTTCTTACCTTCATATCTTCTTGCACTATGATACAGTGTGAAATGGAAGTGGTGGTAGAGGATATCCTTGTTTTGCTCCTGATTTTAATCTTTCAGCATTAAATGTAATGCTAGCGCTTAAGTTTTTCATGTGTGTGTGTGCTTAGTTGCTCAGTCTTGTCTGATTTTTTGTGACCCCATGGACTGTAACCCACCAGGCTCCTCTATCCATGGAATTTTCCAGGCTAGAATACTGGAGCAAGTTTTCATTTCCTCCTCCAAGAGACCTTCCCAAACCAGGGGCTCAAACCCCCGTCTCCTGCATCTCCTACTTTGGCAGGCAGATTCTTTACCACTGCAACACCTGGGAAGCCCCTAAGTTTTTCAGGTTGAGGAATTCGTTTTCTCTTAGTTTGCTAGGAGGGTTTTTTGTTTGTTTGTTTTTTGTAGATGGGTGTTTGAATTTTGTCAAATGTTTTTTCTGTATCGAATTATTATGGTCTTTCTCTTTTAGTTTATTAATATGGTAAGATGCATTTATTTGTTTTCCTGGAAAATATAAAATCTTTGTTTTCTGTTAAAACTCAAAATTCGAAATTAATTTTGAGTGTGTGGTCGTGAAATAATATTTATCTGTAATTTTTTCTTATGTTTTTGTTTGGATTTTGTGTTTGGGTAATGCTGGCTTCATAAAATGAATTGATAAGTATTACTTCCTCTTCTCCTCTCTTGCAGAGTTTTGTAGAATCATTATTATTCTTTTCTCTGTATGTATTTACTTGTCTATTTGTGGTTGCACTGGGTCTTCATTGCTGTGCTCAGGCTTTCTCTGGTTGTGGTAAGTGGGGATTACTCCTCGTTGCAGTGCATAGCCTTCTCATTGCAGCTTCTCTTGTTGCAGAGCACAGGCTCTAGGTGAAGACACTTCAGTAGTTGCAGCACTCGGGTTCAGTAGTTGTGGCTTACAGACTTAGTTGCCCGAAGGCGTGTGGAATCTTCCCAGACCAGAGACTGAATCCGCATCCTCTGCATTGGCAGGCGGACTCCTAAACACTGGCTGGACCACCAGGGAAGTCCTGTAGAATCATTATTAATTTTCCTGAGATGTTTGTTGGAATTCACTATTGAAAGCATCTGCACTGTGGTAAGGTTTTTGATAATAATTTTGAAAGCAAACAGATGGTATTATTCAGATTATTTGTCTTCTTGAGTGATCTCTGGTAGTTTGTATCTTTCAAGGAATTTCTCCATTTTGTTTACGTTGTTGAACTGGCTAAAACTGTTCTTAATAGTTTCTTATTCTTTTAAGGGTTTGTAGAATCTGTTGATACTTCTTTTTTCACTTTGATATTGTAATAGGTCAAGCAGAACAAACAGAAAGTATATAATAAGATGGTAGATACAGACCCAAATATATCATTATTGCATTAAATATAAATGAATAACACAACATTTACAGAAATTGACTGTACACTGAGCCATAAAATAAGACAAAACAAATTCCAAATGAATGAAATTATGTATCTTGTGTTCTCATTACCTTGGATTAATGTTGGAAATCAATAATAAAAGTGTAGCTGGATAGATCTTCCCTGGTGGTCCAATGGTCAAGAATCTACCTACCAATGCAGGAGACATGGGTTCGATCCCTGGTCCAGGAAGTTCCTACATGCTGCGTGGAAACTAAGCCTACTTGCTGCAGCTGCCGAAGCCTGCGTGCCTTAGAGCCCCTGCTCCACAACAAGAGGAGCCACCAAGCTGAGAAGGTGGTGCACTGCACCTGGAGAGTAGGGCCTGCTGCCCATACCTGGAGAAAGCCCATGCGCAGCAGTGCAGACCCAGAGCAGCCAAACAAATACGTACTTTTTAAAAACAGTAGCTCGATTCACCATATGTTTTTGATATTAATAACACATTTCTGGGAATCCTTTGGTGGTCCAGTGGTTAATATTTTGTGTTTTCATGACTAAGGGTACAAGTTTAAGCCCTGGTTGAGGAGCTAAGATCCTGCAAGCCACAAGATTTAAAAAAAAAAAAGCACATGTCTGTTCTGTTTCTAGCGGTGGTGAAGGGGCTAGATTTTCCCTGTTACCAAAAATGCCTAGAAAAAAGTATAAAAAAAGAAAAAACAAAGCAAAACAAAAATGCCTAGAAAAAAGTATATATACAGGATTATGGTATGAAGAAAAACCAATGCTTGTACTACTTCATTTCCCTGGAGCAGATTACAGGTCTCAGATTAGGGGTTGTTAGTTGTTCAGCAGCTTAGTCATCTCCAACTCTGCAACCCCATGGACTTCAGCGTGCCAGGCTTCCTGTGCTTCACTATCTCCCAGAGTTTGTTCAGACTCATGTTCATTGAGTTGGTGATGCCATCCAACCATATCATCCTCTGTCATCCCCTCTGCTCCTGTCCTAAATCTTACATAGCATCAGGGTCTTTTCCAGTGAGTTGGCTCTTTATATCAGGTGGCCTAAGTATTGGAGCTTGAGCTTCAGCATCAGTCCTTCCGATGAATATTCAGGACTGATTTCCTTTAGGATTGACTGGTTTGATCTNTAAATCTTACATAGCATCAGGGTCTTTTCCAGTGAGTTGGCTCTTTATATCAGGTGGCCTAAGTATTGGAGCTTGAGCTTCAGCATCAGTCCTTCCGATGAATATTCAGGACTGATTTCCTTTAGGATTGACTGGTTTGATCTCCATGCTATCAAAGAGACTCTGAAGTCTTCTCCAGCACCAGTTTGGAAGCATCATTTTTTTGGTGCTCAGCCTTCTTTACCGTCCTATTCTCACATCCATACATGACTACTGGAAAAACCATAGCTTTGAATATATGAAACTTTTTCGGCAGAGCGAGGTCTCTGCTTTTTAACACACTTAAGTTTGTCATAGCTTTTCTTTCAAGGAACAAGTGTTGTTGTTGTTTTTTTTTAATTTTGTGGCTACAGTAACTGTCCACAGTGATTCTGGAGACCAATAAAATAAAATCTGCCATGGTGTTTCCCCATCTATTTGCCATGAAGTGATAGAACCAGATGCCATATTCTTAGGTTTTTGAATGTTGAGTTTTAAGCCAGCTTTTTTACTTTCCTCTTTCACCCTCATCAAGAGGCTCTTTAGTTCCTCTTTGCTTTCCACAATTAAAATGGTATCATCTGCATATCTGAAGTTGTTGATATTTCTCCCAGCAGTCTTGATTCCAGCTTACGATTCATCCAGCCCAGCATTTTGCATGATGTGCTCAGCAGAATACACAGAAGAACTATACAAAAAAGATCTTAGTGACCCAGATAACCACGATGGTGTGATCACTCACCTAGAGCCAGACATCTTAGAGTGTGAAGTCAACTGGGCCTTAGGAAGCATCACTATGAACAAAGCTAGTGGAGGTGATGGAATTCCAGCTTAGCTATTTCAGATCCTAAAAGATGATACTGTTAAAGTGCTGCACTCAATATGCCAACAAATATGGAATACTCAGCAGTGGCCACAGGACTGGAAAAGATCAGTTTACATTCCAGTCCCAAAGAAGAGCAATGCCAAAGAATGTTCAAACTACCACACAATTGCATTCATTTCACATGCTAGCAGGATCTTTTCAAACGAGTCAGCTCTTCGCATCAGGTGGCCAAAGTATTGGAATTTCAGCTTCAACATCAGTTCTTCCAAAGAAATCCCAGGGCTGATCTCCTTCAGAATGGACTGGTTGGATCTCCTTGCAGTCCAAGGGACTCTCAAGAGTCTTCTGCAACACCACAGTTCAAAAACATCAATTCTTTGGCGCTCAGCTTTCTTTGGAGTCCAACTCTCACATCCATACATGACTACTGGAGAAACCATAGCCTTGACTAGATGGACCTTTATTGGCAAAGTGATGTCTCTGCTTTTTAATATGCTGTCTAGATGGGTCATAACTTTTCTTCCAAGAAGTAAGCGTCTTTATAATTTCATGGCTGCAGTCACCATTTGCAGTGATTTTGGAACCCCCCAAAATAAAGTCTGCTACTGTTTCCACTGTTTCTCCTTCTATTTGCTGTGAAGTGATGGGGCCGGATGCCATGATCTTTTGTTTTCTGAATGTTGAGCTTTAAGCCAACTTTTTCACTCTCCTCTTTCACCTTCATCAAGAGGCTCTTTAGTTCTTCTTCGCTTTCTACCATAAGGGTGGTATCATCTGCATATATGAGGTTATTGATATTTCTCCTGGAAATCTTGATTCCAGCTTGTGCTTCATCCAGCCGAGCATTTCTCAAGATGTACTCTGAATGTAAGCTAAATAAGTAGGGTGACAATATACAGCCTTGATGTACTCCTTTTCCTATTTGGAACCAGTCTGTTGTTCCATGTCCAGTTCTAGCTGTTGCTTCCAAACCTGCATACAGATTTCTCAGGAGGCAGGTCAGGTGGTCTGGTTTTCCCATCTCTTGAAGAATTTTCCACAGTTTATTGTGATCCACAGAGTCAAAGCCTTTGGCATAGTCAAAAAAGGAGAAATAGATTTTTTTTGGAACTCTCTTGCTCTTTTGATAACCCAAGAGATGTTGACAATTTGATCTCTGGTTCCTCTGCCTTTTCTAAAACCAGCTTGAACATCTGAAGTTCATGGTTCACATATTGCTGAAGCCTGGCTTGGAGAATTTAGAGCGTTATTTTGCTAGCGTGTGAGAGGAGTGCAATTTTGTGCAGTAGTTTGAGCATTCCTTGGCATTGCCTTTCTTTGGGATTGAAATGAAAACTAACCTTTTCCACTAACCTGTGGCCACTGCTGAGGTTTCCAAATTTGCTGACATATTGAGTACAGCACTTTCACAGCAGCATCTTTTAGGATTTGAAATAGCTCGGCTGGAATTCCATCACCTCCACCAGCTTTGTTCATAGTGATGCTTCCTAAGGCTCACTTGACTTTGCATTCCAGGATGTCTGGCTCTAGGTGAGTGGTTATACCATTGTGATTATCTGGGTCATGAAGATCTTTTTTGTATAGTTCTGTATATTCTTGCCACCTCTTCTTAATATCTTGTTTCTGTTAGGTCCATACCATTTCTGTCCTTTATCAAGCCCATCTTTGCATGAAATGTTCCCTTGGTATCTCTGATTTTCTTGAAGAGGTCTTTAGGCTTTCCCATTCTGTTGTTTTCCTCTGTTTTTTTGCATTGGTCACTGAGGAAGGCTTTCTTATCTTTCCTTGCTATTCTTTGGAACTCTGCATTCTAATGGGTATATCTTTCCTTTCCTCCTTTGCTTTTGGCTTCTCTTCTTTTCACAGCTATTTGTAAGGCCTCCTCAGACAGCCATTTTGCTTTTTTTTCCTTTTCTTTTTCTTGGGGATGGTCTTGCTCCCTATCTTCTATAGGAAGATGTCACGAACCTCTGTCCATAGTTTATCAGGCGCTCTGTCTTTCAGATTTAGTCTCTAAAATCTATTTATTATTTCCATTGTATAATCGTTAGGGTTTGATTTAGGTCATACCTGAATGGTCTAGTAGTTTTCTCTACTTTCTTCAATTTAAGTCTGAATTTAGCAATAAGGAGTTCATGATCTGAGGCACAGTCAGCTCCCAGTCTTTTTTTTGCTCACTTTATAGAGCTTCTGCATCTTTGGTTGCAAAGAATATAATCAATCTGATTTCGCTGTTGACTATCTGGTGATGTCCAGGTGTAGAGTGTTTTCTTGTCGTGTTGGAAGAGAGTGTTTGCTATGACCAGTGCGTTCTCTTGGCAAGACTATTAACCTTTGCCCTGCTTCATTCTATACTCCAAGGCCAAATTTACCTGTTACTCCAGGTGTTTCTTGACTTCTCACTTTTGTGCATTCCAGTCCCCTGTAATGAAAAAGACATCTTTTTTGCGTGTTAGTTCTAGAAGGTCTTGTAGGTCTTCTTAGAACCGTTCAGCTTCAGCTTCTTCAGCGTTACTGGTTGGGACATGGACTTAGATTACCATGATATTGAAAGCTTTGCCTTGGAAACGAACAGAGATCATTCTGTTGTTTTTGAGATTGCATCCAAATACTGCATTTCGGATTCTCTCATTGACTATGATGGCTACTCCATTTCTTCTAAGGGATTCCTGCCCACAGTAGTAGATATAATGGTCATCTGAGTTAAATTCATCCATTCCAGTCCATTTTAGTTCGCTGAGTCCTAAAATGTCTACATTCACTCTTGCCATCTCCTGTTTGACCACTTCTAATTTGCCTTGATTCACGGACCTAACATTCTAGGTTCCTATGGAATATTGCTCTTTATAGTGTTGGACCTTGCTTCCATCACCAGTCACATCCACAACTGGGTATTGTTTTTGCTTTGGCTCCATCGCTTCATTCTTTCTGGACTTATTTCTCCAGACCTGGGGAGTTCATCTTTCAGTGTCCTATCTTTTTGCCTTTTCATACTGTTCATGGGGTTCTCAAGGCAAGAATACCGAAGTGGTTTGTCATTCCCTTTTCCAGTGGACCACATTTTGTCAGAACTCTCCACCATGACACGTCCGTCTTGGGTAGCCCTACATGACTTGGCTCATAGTTTCATTGAGTTAGACAAGGCTGTGGTCCATGTGATTAGATTAGTTAGTTTTCTGTGATTGTAGTTTTCAGCCTATCTGCCCTCTGATGGAGAAGGATGAGAGGCTTATGGAAGCTTCCTGATGGGAGAGACTAACTGAGGGGGCCATGCTCAGTAAATCTTTAATCCAATTTTCTGTTGATGGGTGAAGCTGTGTTCCCTCCCTGCTATTTACTTGGGGCCAAACTATGGTGGAGATAATGAAGATAATGGTGACCTCCCGCAAAGGATCCCAGGCATGTACTGCTACACCTAGTGCCCCCAACCCTGCAGCAGGCCACCACCGGCCCACGCCTCTACCGGAGACTCCCAGACACCCACAGGCAAGTCTGGACAGTCTCCTGTGGGGTCACTGCTCTTTTCTCCTGGGTCCTGGTGCATAAGGTTCTGTTGCGCCCCCCAAGAGTCTATTTCTAGTCCTGTGTAAGTTCTGGCAGCTCTATGGTGGGGTTAATGGCGACCTCCTCCAAGAGGGCTTATGCTATACCCAAGTCTGCTGCACCCAGAGCCCCTCTCCCTGCGGCAGACCACCGACGACCCATACCTCCTGTCTGAGGAGATGCTCAAACACAGTTCTGTCCCAGTCTCTGTTGCGTCCCTGGGCCCTGGTGCGCACAAGGTTTGTTTGAGCCTTCTGAGCATCTCTGGAGGGAATGGGGTTTGATTCTAAATGCAGATTCGCCCCTCCTACCGTCTTGCTGGGCCTTCTCCTTTGGCCTTGGATATGGGTTATCTCACAGCCGCTCCAGCGCCTACCATCTTACTGTGATTTCTCTGACCTTGGACGTGGGGTATCTCCACACTGCTGGTCCAGCAAAGCGCAGCTGCCGCTCCTGGCTTTGGTTCTGGGGTATCTCCTTACGGCTGCCGCTTCAGACCTTGGACGTGGGGTATCTCCTCTCGGCAGGCTGCCACTCCAGCGCCGCGCAGCTGCCTGGTCAAAGCTACGGTTTTTCCAGTAGTCATGTATGGATGTGAGAGTTGGACCATAAAGAAGGCTGAACGCCAAAGTATTGATGCTTTTGAACTGTGGTGTTGGAGAAGACTCTTGAGAGTACCTTGGACTGCAAGGAGATCCAACCAGTCCATCCTAAAGGAGATCAGTCCTGGGTGTTCATTGGAAGAACTGATGCTGAAGCTAAAAACTCCAGTACTTTGGCCACCTGATGGGAAGAGCCAGCTCATTAGAAAAGACCCTGATGCTGAGAAAGATTGACGACAGGAAGAGAAGGGGATGACAGAGGACAAAATGGTTGGATGATGTCACTAACTCAATGGACATGAGATTGAGCAAGCTCTGGAGATGGTGAGGGATAGGGAAGCCTAGTGTGCCACCCATGGTGTTGCAGAGATCAGACATGACTGAGTGACTGAACAACAGCTCTGCATCTAAGTTAAATAAGCAGGGTGACAAAATACAGCCTTGACATACTCATTTCCCCATTTGGAACCAGTCAGTTGTTCCATGTCTGGTTCTAACTGTTGTTCTTGACCCGCATACAGGTTTCTCAGGAGACTAAGGTGGTCTGGTATTCCCATCTCTTTAAGAATTTTCCATGGTTTGCTGTGATCCACATAGTCAAAGGCTTTAGCGTAGTCAGTGAAGCAGATGTTTTTCTGGAATTCCTTTTTTTCTGTGATCCAGTGGATATTAGCAATTAGATCCCTGGTTCTTCTGCCTTTTCTAAATCCAGTTGTACAACTGAAAGTTCTAGGTTCACATAGTTTTCAAACCTAGCTTGGAGAATTTTTGAGCATTACATGCTAACGTGTAAAATAAGCACAATTGTGTTGTATTTTGAATATTCTTTGGCATTGCCCTTCTTTGGTGTTGGAATGAAACCTACCTTTTCCAGTCCTGTGGCCATTGTTGAATTTTCCATATTTGCTGTCATATTGTGTGCAACACTTTAGCAACAGCATCTTTTAAAATTTGAAATAGCTACGCTGGAATTCTGTCACTTCTACTAGCTTAATTCATAGTGGCACTTCTAAGGCCCACTTGAGTTTACAATCCGGAATATCTGGCTCTAGGTGAGTGACCACACCATCGTGGTTATCCAGGTCATTAAGTCTTTTTTTTGTGTAGTTCTTCTGTGTGTTCTTGCCACCTCTTCTTAATCTCTTTCGCTTTTGTTAGGTCCTTGCCATTTCTGTCTTTTATTGCGGCCATCTTTGCATGAAATGTTCCCTTGGTATCTCCAATTTTCTTGAAGTGATCTCTAGTGTTCCCCATCCTGTTGTTTTTCTTCTATTTCTTTGCATTGTTCACTTAAGAAGGTGTCCTTGTCTCTCCTTGTTATTCTCTGAAACTCTACGTTCAGTTGTGTATATCTTTCCCTTTTTCCTTTTCCTTTCACTTCTCTTTTCTTAGCTATTATATAATTGAAATCATAACAGCATGTAGCATTTTCATATTGGTTTCTTTTACTTAGTAATATGTATTTAAGTTTCCTTTTTGTTTTTTTCATGGCTTGCTAGCTCATTTTCTTTTAGCACTGAATCACTTTCTGTTGTTTGGATATCCCATAGTTTATCCATTCACCTGCTAAAGGACATCTTGATTACTTCCAATTTTCGCAATTATGAATAAAGCTGGTATAAAATCAGGTTTCTGTGTGGACGTAAGTTTTCAACTCCTGTGAATAAATGTCAGAGTGAGCAATTGCTGGATCACATGTTACGTGTATGTTTGTTTTTGTAAGAAACTGTCAAACTGTCTTCCAAAGAGGCTGTACGATTTTTATTCACCAACAGTGAATGAGAGATCCTGTGACTCCCCATCCTCGTCAGCATTTGGTGGTGTTGGTGTTCCTGATTTTGACCATTCTGTCAGCAGTGTAGTCATACCTTGTTTTATTAATAATTTAACTTTCCCTGATGAATATAACATTCGGCGTCTTTTCATATACGTATTTGCCATCTGTTTTATCTTAAGTGTAGTTATCTGCTAAAATCTTCGGCCCATTTTAATATGATGTTTTCTTATTTTGACTCTAAAGAGGATTTTTTGGGTGTATTTTGGATAATCTTTTCTCAGTTATGTGTTCTGTAAATATTTTTCCCAATCTGTGTTATCTTCTCATCCTTTTGACACTGTCTTTCAGAGCAGAAGTGTTTAATTGTATTAAAGGCTGACCTATCAATTATTTCTTTCATGGATCTTGCCTTTGGGGTTGTATCTAAAAAACCATCCCCATACTAAATAAACATCAACTAGGTTTCCTTCTATGTATTCTACTAGGAACTTTATTGTTCTGCATTTTACATTTAGGTTTGTGATTGATTTTGAGGTAATTTTGTGAAGAGAGTGTAAGGTTTGCATCCAGATTCAACTTCTTGGCTGGTGGCTATCCAGTTCTGGCACCATTTGTTGAAGCGACTGCTTTCACTCCATTGTGTTGCCTTTGCTTCTTTGTCAAAAATCAGTTGACTGTATTTATGTGAGTATATTTCTTGTTTGTCTCTTCTGTGGCATTGATGTATTTGTCCGTTCTTTTGCCAATATCACACTGTCTTGTTACTGTTTACCACTTTTTTTTAACTCTTCACTTCTTGCTGTATTTCTGAGTTATTACCTAGACTAGTTTCCCTGTGCCTGAAGAATATACCTTTTAGAATCCCATCCTTTGTGGACTGTAGATACTTTATCCTATGCAAGACCCTGAGCTTGTACTTCTGTGGCTGTGAGTTACTTATTTTTCCATTTTTGGCACCTGTGAATGTCCCTTCACTTTGCCTTTGGCTTCATATTAAAATCTTTTTGTTCCCATTTTATTCAGCATTTCTGTGTATTTGTTTAGGTCATATATTTTTCTTGTTAAAAACACATCTTTGTCAACACTGTGTTACCACTCTTTTTAAGTTTTAGCCATTTTGGTAGGTGTGAGGTGAGATCTGAAATGTGGCTATAATTTGCATTTCCCCAGTGACTAACAGTGTTGAGCCTCAATTTTTGTTCTTTAGCTACTTTTTTCATATTTCTATATTCTGCTTCATGGTAGATTTTTATTACAAAGGAGTGTAAATTTTCTTTTGCTCTGAAATTTTGATTCTCATTTTTTGCTTTCTTCTCATAGTAGCTTCAGATGGATGTGATATGCCTCATTCATCTGCCCCATGCTGCCTTTCTCTTTCTGGGGTGGTTTTTTTCTGTGTTTAATCACCATGAAAGTCCTCATTCTGTTCTGTCTGTTCCTTCAGGGGCTCAGTAGTCTCCAGCAGAGCCTTTGTGCAACTCGGACTTGAGCTGGGTCTGAGGTATTTGAGTTTCACTACTCATAAGAAATTTGAAGTTACTTGATAAAGAAGGAGGCAAGACAGGTGAGAGGAACCACTCCTTCTAGTATTGGTATGAATGTTTATAAATAAAATAGGAGATCCAGGTGAGGAGAAAGGGTGGGCAAAACTTCATTACTGTTAGTTTAACACTGATTTTGGATCCAGGTATCCATGTAGAAATCTTGATAATTGAAAATAGAAGCAATGGCACCCCACTCCAGTACTCTTGCCTGGAAAATCCCATGGACGGAGGAGCCTGGTAGGCTGCAGTCCATGGGGTCGCTAAGAGTCGGACTCGACTGAGCGACTTCACTTTCACTTTTCACTTTCATGCATTGGAGAAGGAAATGGCAACCCACTCCAGTGTTCTTGCCTGGAGAATCCCAGGAATGGTGGAGCCTGATGGGCTACCATCTATGGGGTCCCACAGAGTCGGACACGACTGAAGCGACTTAGCAGCAGCAGCAGCATACAACTACAAATGCCTTAAGGAAAAATATGCTAAACTGAGGAAAACACAGAGTCTGCATGTCTGTGTATATATTTTTAAAGAATGAAAAAATATTTTTTAGGGCAAGCCTTTAGCTCTCTGAAAAACCTGTCTTTGGACTCACTGTCAGAGTCACAGTGTGGGTGTTTCTGTATAAAGACCCATATAATTAATTGAATGTTTGTATTTTCATCTAGATGTTTTCCACTCTTAGTGCATCAGTTACTTGTGTTTAGGAAATAGTAGAATTCTGAACGTTTTCTCATCTTGACATTTCTCTGTCTCTCTTTTGTGGCTACACCCCGTGTCATGCAGGATCTTAGTTACCTGACTAGGGATTAAACCCAGGTCCCCAGCAGTGGGAACGTGGCGTTTTAACCACTGGAATGCCACAGAAGTCCCCTCATCCAGACATTTTTAAAAGGAGTTTTTGGGTAGATGATAATCTTTTTTTTTTTTTTTTTAACTTTATTTTACTTTACAGTACTGTATTGGATTTGGCATACATTGACATGAATCCGCCATGGGTGTACATGACCTCCCAAACATGAACCCCCCTCCCACCTCCCACCCCACATCATCCCTCCGGATCATCCCCATGCACTAGCCCCAAGCATCCTGCATCGAACATAGACTGGCAATTCGTTTCTTACATGATAGTATACATATTTCAATGCTATTCTCCCAAATCAACCCACCCTCTCCCTCTCCC
>SJYX01005955.1:510077-538607 GCA_006410675.1 Oreotragus oreotragus | reverse complement strand
GCTCTACACATCTGTATCTCTTTTGCTGTCTTGCATACAGGGTCCTCATTACCATCTTTCTAAATTCCATATATATGTGTTAGTATACTGTATTGGTGTTTTTCTTTCTGGCTTACTTCACTCTGTATAATTGGTTCCAGTTTCATCCATCTTATTAGAACTGATTCAAATGTATTCTTTTTAATGGCTGAGTAATACTCCATTGTGTATATGTACCACAGCTTTCTTATCCATTCATGTGCTGATGGACATCTAGGTTGTTTCCAATTCCTGGCTATTATAAACAGTGCTGTGATGAACATTGGGGTACATGTGTCTCTTTCAATTCTGGTTTCCTCGGTGTGTATGCCCAGCAGTGGGATTGCTGGGTCATAAGGTAGTTCTATTTGCAATTTCTTAAGGAATCTCCACACTGTTCTCCCTAGTGGCTGTACTAGTTTGCATTCCCACTAACAGTGTAAAAGGGTTCCCTTTTCTCCACACGCTCTCCAGCATTTATTGCTTGCAGACTTTTGGATCGCAGCCATTCTGACTGGTGTGAAGTGGTATCTCATGATAATCTTTTTAAGAATAATTTTGTAAGTATATCTATTTGGGGTCCTCATTTCAAACAGTTTAAAAAACCATTTCCTTATGAGTAACCTGTTGCCTTTTGTAAATAATTTTTTAGCAAACATTGAGAAGAATGTGCTACCTTACCATCAAAGAAATGGCTACCATCTCTGAGGATGTCATAATTGTTACAAGCAGGTATGTGAACGGTTAA
This sequence comes from Oreotragus oreotragus, assembly GCA_006410675.1. Classification (NCBI taxonomy): domain Eukaryota; kingdom Metazoa; phylum Chordata; class Mammalia; order Artiodactyla; family Bovidae; genus Oreotragus; species Oreotragus oreotragus. The sequence goes on along the minus strand of SJYX01005955.1, from coordinate 537,841 downwards.
AACCTGGGATGGGATACTTACATATTTAGTGGAGTATTTCTTGTCTTCTTTCTATTAATTTTACATTTTGACTGTAAGAAAGCCAATAAGAATTTAAAAAAGAATATAACGTCAAAGAGCATTCTTTTCTAAAATGTGGTTGTCATCCTGTGAAAACCATCCCTGTCTGATACAGCAAAAAAAGAAGTCATGAAGGCTAATGCTAATAGATTGATTACATTTAGAATCATAATATGTCATTAAACAAAACTAAAAGGTAAATGATGCACTGAAATAAAATATTATTTAAAAATTTAAAATTTTATATTATAGTTGCTTTATGAAATAAACTATATCAAAAGACTAATATCTATAATATATAAAGAACTCTTATATTTCAAAAGTTATCTCCATGTGATAATTAATAAAATAACTATAATAAAGAATCTAAATATGTTTAGTCATTCTCACTAGTAACCAAAAAATGTAAATTAAAAATTCAAGAATGAGTTACAATATTTTTTTGTGCTTTTAAATTCAAATTATTTAAACAAAAAAACCCCACAAAACCCCAAAAACCCAAGCCCCTCACCTATTTCACCCCCTGTCCCTGCCTCAGGCATTCACTGACCTGTTCTCTGTATCTATGACCTTGGTTTTATATATGTATATTTATTTACTTATTTAAATTCCACATATAAGAACTATTATATGGTATTAGTCTCTCTCTCTCTGACTTATTTCACTTAAGATAAGGCTCTCAGGGTCCATACATATTGTCACAAATGGCAGGATTTCATTCTTTTTAATGGCTGAATAATATTCCAGTGCACATATGTACCTCAATTTCTTTATCCATTCATCTATTGATGGATACTTAGCTTGTTTCCATATCTTGGCAATTGTAAGTAATGCTGCAGTGAGCATGGGAATGCATATATCTTTTTGAATTAGTGTTATTGTTTTCTTCAGATGAATACCCAGAAATAGAATTGCTATATGGTAGTTGTGTTTTCAGTTTTTTGAGGAATCTCCATACCGTTTTCCCTAATGGCTGTACCAGTTTACTTTCCCACCAGCAGTGCAGAGGGTTCTCTTTTCTTCATGTCCTTAACGCTTGCTATTTCTATGTTTTTGTTAATAACCATTCTAATAGGTGTGAAGTGATAATCTTATTGTGGTTTTGATTTACATTCTCCTGATAACTAATGAAGTAGAGCATCGTTTCATGTACTTGTTGGCCATCTGTATGTCTTCTTTGGAAAAATGTCTATTCATGTCTGCCCATTTTAAATCTTTTCTTTTTTTTTTTTGCACTGAGTTTATGAGTTCTGTATAAATTTTGGAAAATTACAGTATTTTTGCCAATCACATTGGCAAAAAAAAATAAGTTAGTCGGTACTTGTAAGGGATATTGATTTTCTTGTAAACAGGAGGTAGAATAATGAATTGGTTCAGTTTTTCTAGAAAGCATTGTGGCAGCATTTGTTGAATGTTTGAAAGAGTTTATCCCTTTAATCCCATAATTCCACATCCATGAAATTATCCTCAGAAAACAGAGATAAATATTTTAATTTTTTGGATATATTTTTGAAACATCTTTAATGATATGGGAAACTCCTCAGTACAGTGCTGAATGAGAGTTGGATTCAAGTCTGTATATTCCTTTTAGTCTTAAAAATATTCTAAGTATATGTATAAAAATTTATGGCTGAAAATACAATGATTCATTACCAGTAAGTTACCTCTGGGTGTTTGGAATTGTGGCTATTTATATTCTTTAAACTTTTGATAATTTTCAAATTTTCTAGAATGAGAATGTGTAATTTAGAGTCCTAAGACATTTAACAAATGTTATGTAGAAAAATATTTGTTAATAGTTATAGTTAATAGTTATTAATTACAACTCATTCAAGGGAATCTGATATTTGTATAGCAAAATAAATTTTGTAGGAGGAGACTTATGCTTAACCAGCAGTTGTGTTGAAGTTTCAATTAGTAAAGCTTTCAGCTGAAAAGAACAGAGAGCCAGATGTAAATAGTAACACATAAAATAGGCAGAGAAACTGGTGTTGCTTCAGTGGCTCAGCAGTGTCAGGGCTGACATGTCTTAAATTCTTTGGGACATCCTCTTGTTATTGCAAAATAGATGCCTGAATTACTGGCAGTGCACCATTCAAGATGGGAGGGGTACCGGGAAGGGGGCCAAAGAGAGCCAGCACCATCTGCCTCTTTCATCAGGTATGCAAAAGCTTTTCCCAAGGCAATTTTTAGATTTCATTTGGCACAACTGTATTATGACTAACCTTAGGAGGCCAGGAAAGTGAGTATTTAGCTTTTATAGCCCAAGGGGCAAGCTTGAGAGAAGGGATTGAAAATGGGTACTTAGTTAACTAACTAAGATTAGTTAACTCACCACAAGTGGCACAAATAAAAAACAAAAACAAATCTTCACTGAGATTGCTAGTCTCCCTGAATAGTGGAAAAGTTAAAAATAGAGTATCAGCTGTTGATTGAGGATTTTCTTCCTTCCTGTAGCTGGTAGTACTTCCACCTGAGTCCTGTTAGGCCGCTTTGCATTGTGGTTTGCTTCTTGTTTGTTTGAAGTGATTAGTAGATGTTGTGGGCAGAATAATATACCTTCCACCTGCAAGGCCTCCCTGTCCTAATTCCTAGGACCTGTCAGTATGGTCCATGGCAAAGGGGAATTCCAGTTGCTAATCAGCAGATAGAGAGCGTATCCTGGGTTATCCACATGGGCCCAATACAAGGCTAAGGGCCCTTACATAGGAGAGGCAGAAGAAAAGCTTCAGTAAAGGGGTGTGATGGTGGAAGCAGGGTCACAGAACTGCATTGTTTTTGCTGGATTTGGAGATGGAGGAAGGGGACCACAAACCAAGGAACTATGGGTAACCTCAGAAATTGGAAAAGGCAGGGAAATGGATGAACCCCGACAGCCCCCAGAAAGGAATGCCTTCTTGCTCATACCTTGATTTTAGCCCACTGAGGCCTGTGTTGGACCTCACCTTACGGAACTGCAAGGTAAAGAAATGAATGTTGTCTTAGCCTCTTAAGTTTGTGATAATTTGTTACAGCAACAATTCAAAATTACTGGATTTTGCAGTGTGTTAATGTATCAGATCAATGCCTTGTACACTTTAAAGTTAGACAGTGTTTATGTCACATCTCAAAACTGGGAAAAAAAAAAAAAGAGCCTTTGGTACCTGAAAGTGGGGTGCCGCTGTAACAAATACCTAAGAATGTGGAAGTGGCTTTGTAATTGGGTAGTGAGCGGATGCTGGCAGAGTTTGGGGAGCATGATAGAAAAATTCTGCCACTGCTTTGAACAAACTGTTAGTAGAAATATGACCATTAATGCCTCTTCTAGACTAAGAAGGAAGTGAGCAGCAGGATAGAGAAAACATTGATCACGTATCATTGTGAACAGACTGTTGACAGAAATATGGAAATTGAAGATGCTGCTGGTGAGGGCTCAGGGGAAAATGAGGAAGAAGTTTCTATTATTAATAGAAACTGGAGGATGGGGATCCTTGTTATATTGTGGCAGGAAGCTTAGTCGCAATGTATCCTACCCTAGGTGGAATGTGGGGCTTGCAAACATGAATTTGGATATTTAACTGAGATTTCCAAGCAGAATGTTGAGGTGTGGCGTGATTTCTCTTTTTGTCATTTAGTAAAATTTGAGAGTACAGTAAAAATTGAGGAGAGACCTGTTAAACGTGAACCAGAAGATCTTGATAAATACTGAATCGTTATGTTGTACACCCGAAACGAATATAATGTGGTATGATCAATTACACCTCAAAAACACAACAAAAATAAAGCAGGAGTTGCTGATTTTGGAAAGTCTCAGCTTACAAAAATGGCAGAGGATGCTCAAATCAAGAGATGTGCGTTTGGAAAGCATTCTCTAGAGGAAAAAAATCAGTTATTATATAGCCTTTTGCTCAAACCTCAGATTAAAAGGTCAGTGTAGTCACTCACACAGACCACTCTGAGAGATCAAGGCTGTGACTCATAGATTCCCTCAGCATCTAAACAGAAGCTGAAAATAGAGATGGGATTATCTAGGCAAGATCTGTGGAGGAACCTCTTGACTAGAAGAGTGAGTCTGTACAAATACGGTAGTCCCACAAGGCGCTTGAGAACCTTACACCAGCAGAAACGCTGCCAGCCTGGACTGAAAAGACCAGAGATGAAGCGAAAGAGGGCTGTCAGAGCCCCAAATTCTGCAGGCAGGAGACAGGCTGGTAAGACTCCTCAGCTTTAAACACAGGCTGCCCTTTATAAAAAGGAAGGATGGCTCAGAGGGCAGAGCTGCAGGCCCATAGGGTAGAGCTGAGAACCTAGTGAATTCTGCTTAGGACTTGAACCTCATCTTTTTTGCCTGGATGGATTTCAGAATTGTCTGGGGCCAGTAACTCTTTTTTAGCCTTCCATTTTCTCTTTTTGAATAGGAATGTTTGTGTGTGTTCTGCTATGCCAGGTCCCATCTTTGTGTTTCAGAGCAGGGAAATTGTCTTAAAGTTTAGCATGTCCATGGGTAGAGAAGAATTTTGCCTCAGGATAAATTATACCCTTTCTCACCCATCCCTTATGATTTTTGATAATAAGATTGGTGCTTTGAGTTGGGTGAGATTTAAATGAGATTTTGGACTTTGAGCTAATGCTGTAATGTGTTGATTTGGGGGAATCTTGGGATGGGGTGAATGTATTTTGCCTATGAGATAGATGCAGGCCTGCTGACATGATTTTAGCCCAGTGAGACCTAAGTTGAAATTCTAGCCTGTAGAGCTAACTATAAGATACTGTGCTTTTGTTATTTTAAGCCTCTAATTTTGGTCATTTGTTGTAGCAGGAATAGAAAATGAATGTATTAGATGACCATTCATCTAATGGTCATGCGATTGTTAGCATGAATATTGAGAAGACCTGAAGGCATACACTTCACTAAAGAATATATATAAAGAGCCAGTAAGCACATGGCAGTGTTCTCAATATTATTAGTTATCAGGGAAATGAAGATTTAAACTTCAGTAAGGTATCTTTCACATTCATTCACTAAAATGGTTAACCTAGCAAACCCTGACAGTACTAAATCAACAACCCTACTCCAGTATTCAGTGTATGGAGCAGTTGAAGCTGTCACACATTGTAGATGGGAATGTAGAATGGTACAGCAACCTCAGAAAAGGTTTCTTATGAAGTTAAACATATACCTACCCTGTGACTAGTGATTTTTACTGCTATATATTTACCCAAGAAAATGAAAATCTTTGACTACAAAAAAAGACTGTACAAAAATTTGATTGCAGCTTTGTGATAGCCCTAAACTAGAAACAACCCAAAGGTTCATCAATAGGAGGATGGCTAAACAAATTGTGTTTTATTAGTACAGTGAAGTGAAGTGAAGTCGCTCAGTTGTGTCCGACTCTTTGCGACCCCATGGACTGTAGCCGACTAGGCTCCTCTGTCCATGGGATTTTCCAGGCAATAGTCCTGGAGTGGATTGCCATTTCCTTCTCCAGGGGATCTTCGTAACCCAAGAATCGAACCCGGGTCTCCCACATTGTAGACAGATGCTTTACCGTCTGGGCCACCAGTATAGTAGATCACCACTCAGCAATAAAAAAGAACAAATTGCTGACTCAAGCAACAACACAGACACACTCCTAAAATAGTATGTTGGAACAAAAGACACACAAAAAGAATGCTTGGATGATTCTTTTTATATAAATTCAAAGATCAACCAAAACTCAGCTGTGGTGATACAAACCAGAAGTCTGGTAGATTGGAGGAAACTGACTAGATACGGGACCGAGGGAACTTTCCGAGATGAAGAAAGTATACAGATTTATTTTGGGTAGAGCTTACATGAGTGACTCCAAATGCCATCTAACCAAACACTTAAGCTGACGTTTTTAAATTATGTATAAATTACAACTCATTTAAAGAAAAGAAAAACACAAAGAGATTTAGTTAGTGGCTTAATGATGGTCAAGTATATTGACAGTCTAGTCATACTGTTCTACCCCTGTCTGATGAGACTCACCAGTGAAAGTCTGCATCTGAAGATTGCTTAGAATTCTGGGATTGAGTCCTGAGGACTGACCCATCGCTCACATGGCAAGTATCGTGGGGGAGTGGATATCAGTATGTGATTAGTTACATCCCTAGTCTCAGGAAATTTCACTCTCAGTTTAGAGATCATGGTTTAGGAAGAAATAAGGGGGCTAGGGACTATGGGAATGACTGTCTAGCAGGCAGTTTTGATATCAGTTGTGGGAATAATGTGAGGATTTGGGCAAGAGGAAGACAGTACTTTCGTTTCTGAAGGAAGCAAGAAGCTAAGACCATCCACAGACTTGGTAGGAAATATTCAAGCCTGAAGCAGCCCTTCGATTTGAATGGTGGTGCTGTCCCTGACATTATATCTACCAGAACCTGGTGTAGAATAGGAAAAGAAGTGAGATACTATTCTAATTTGACTTAGCCATCACTCTAGTGAAACTTCTCTCTCAAAGATTTCTAGTAATCTCTTAATCGCAGAATCCCAAAAGCTGATTTTTCAGTCCGTATTTTATTTGGCTGCTCTCTTAGCTTTAATATGGTTAAACACTCCATGAAGTTCTACCATCTTTGGCTTTCAGAACCATAGAACTGAATTTTCATGCATCTCTGATTACTCCATTTTATTTTTTCCACAAAAGTGGCAATTCTGTTCTTTTTCAGCTTAGTGATTCAAATGCCAGTCTCTTCTGGAAAAAGCTCCACTAGACATACCTAGAAGTAATGTTTTACCAGTTGTCTGGGCATCCCTTAACTCGGTGAAGCTGACACAGAAAATTAGCTGTCTCAGTGGGTTTAATGGGTGTTGTGAAACCTTTCTATATGCTGCTTTTCTTCCCTCTCTCCTGCCCAGTTGACATGCAGACTATCCCAGTTTATTTGGATTCTTATTCCCTATTAAATACTTGTTCTCTATTAAAATGAAATTGTGGAAGACTTTTGAGAGAAAATGAAAATGATGCCAAGTCATAAAATTCCCTTCTCTTGCTTAATGAACACCAGTGAGTAAAAGGGAAGGTCAGGGACTTCTAATTCTAGCCAAGATGAAGAAATGCCACGACAGGTCATCTATTCCAATAATTACAACAAAAACCTCTGGACAGAGGTATAGAAAGGTAAACAGGTATACCTGAGGCCTTTGAATAATAACAGTGAATTAGATCATGGCATCCAGTCCCATCACTTCATGGCAAATAGATGGGGAAACAGTGGGAACAGTGAGAGATTTTATTATTTTGGGCTCCAAAATTACTACAGATAGTGACCGCAGCCATGAAATTAAAAGACACTTGCTCATTGGAAGAAAAGCTATGACCAACCTAGACAGCACATTAAAAAGCAGAGACATTACTATGCCAACAAAGGTCTGTCCAGTCAAATCTATGGTTTTTCCAGTAGTCATGTATAGATGTGAGAGTTGGACCATAAAGAAGGGTGAGCACTGAAGAATTGCTGCTTTTGAACTGTGGTGTTGAAAAAGACTCTAAATTTAGAGTCCTTTGGACTGCAAGGAGATCAAACCAGTCCATCCTAAAGGAAATTAGTCCTGAATATTCATTGGAAAGACTGATGCTGAACCTCCAATACTTTAGCCACCTGATGCAAAGAACTGACTCACTGGAAAAAACCCTGATGCTGGGAAAGATTGAAGGCAGGAGGAGAAGGGGACAATAGAGGATTGAGATGGTTGGATGGCATCACCAACTTGATGGACATGAGTTTGAGCAAGCTCCAGGAGTTGGTGATGGACAGGGAAGCCTGATGTGCTGCAATCCATGGGGTTGCAAAGAGTCGGACATGAATGAGCAACTGAACTGAATGAATAACAGTATGGTGAGTTTCATGGTTATTTTGGACCGAGAACGAACTAATCCAAGAACTGTATGGTGGGAAGAGTCAACAAAGACTGAAGCCAGTCTCAATCCTGAGCACAGGTTAAAGACAAGACCTCTGCAAGCTGGAGAGATGGGGGAGAATCCTTGTTTGTTCTTGTTTTTCTCTTTATTTTCTGGTCTTGCTTGAGGCCAGCCCTAGTTGTGGAACATTACTGTGATGTGACAGAAATATTTCAGACACCTGAAAGCCTGAGATGTGCTTTAAAACCACAGTGAGATACCACTATACATCTTTGAATCAACGGAAAATTAAATACACTCACTTCACCAAATGTTACCAAGGATGTAGAGGAGTTGGAGTTCCCATATGCTTCTGGTAGGAGTCAGTACCATAGACAGAGAGACCAGTGGAAACTATCACTATGGCTAGTAAAGCGTCACCTCGGCTGTACTGATCTACATTTTTTGGACTTCTCTGATACAAACGGAAAGTGCAGAATTAGACCCAAGTACATGTGAAAATTTAGTATATGATGAAGGTGGCATGTCTAATCACTGGGGTAAACATGTACTTTTTTTTTTCTATTTATTTATTTATTTTTCTTTACAAAATTGTATTGGTTTTGCCATACATTGACTTGAACCTGCCATGAGTGTACATGTGTTCCCCATCCTGAACCCCGTCCCACCTCCCTCCCCATCCCATCCCTCTGGGTCATCCCAGTGCATCAGCCCCGAGCACCCCGTATCATGCATCAAACCTGTTGGTGATTTGTTTCACATATGATAATTCATGTTTCAATGCCATTCTCCCATATCATCCCGCTCTCGCCCTCTCCCACAGAGTCCAAAACACTGTTCTCTACATCTGTGTCTCTCATGCAGGGTTATTGTTCCCATCTTTCTAAATTCCATATATATGCGTTAGTATACTGTATTGGTCGGGGAAGGCAATGGCACCCCACCCCAGTACTCTTGCCTGGAAAATCCAATGGACGGAGTAGCCTGGTGGGCTGCAGTCCATGGGGTCGCTAACAGTCGGACAGACTGAGCGACTTCACTTTCACTTTTCTCTTTCATGCATTGGAGAAGGAAATGGCAACCCACTCCAGTATTCTTGCCTGGAGAATCCCAGGGACGGGGGAGCCTGTTGGGCTGCCGNCTGCAGTCCATGGGGTCGCTAACAGTCGGACAGACTGAGCGACTTCACTTTCACTTTTCTCTTTCATGCATTGGAGAAGGAAATGGCAACCCACTCCAGTATTCTTGCCTGGAGAATCCCAGGGACGGGGGAGCCTGTTGGGCTGCCGTCTATGGGGTCACACAGAGTCGGACACGACTGAAGTGACTTAACAGCTTAGCAGCAGCATACTGTATTGGTGTTTTTCTTTCTGGCTTACTTCACTCTGTATAATAGGCTCCAGTTTCAAACATGTACTTGAAAAAAAGTAATGTATTTGGCTGTGCTGGGTCTTAGTTGTGGCATGCAGGATTTTTTCTTTTTGTAATGTAGTTTTTAATTGAAGTATAATTGCTTTACAGTGTTGTGTTAGTTCCTGCTATACAACAGTGTAAATCAGCTGTAAGTATACGTATATCCCCTTCCTCCTGAGCCTCCTCCCCACCTCCCTCTCATTCCACCCCACTGCACCATCAGAGCATGGAGCTGAGCTCCCTGTGCCCTACAGCATCTTCCCACGAGCTATTTCTTCCACACATGGTAGTGTATATGTGTCCATCCTTCACCTGCTGTGGACACAAGTCTCTTCTCTACATCTGTATCTCTATTCCTGCCCTACAAATAGGTTCATCAGTACCATTTTTCTAGATTTCATATATTTGTATTAATTTACGATATTTTTCTCTTTCCAGCTTAGCATGTACTTTTTTATACATGATGCTGGGACAACTGAGTACCCACTTACAAAAAGATAAAATTTGATCTGTATTTCACAACATATAAATAAGTAAACTCTGAAAAGATAAGGAATATAAATTTTAAAAGATGAAGCTATTATAAGTACTAGAGGAAAACCTTGCTGTAGGGAAAAGGTTTGTAATTATCACTAAAATCCAGAAGCAATGAAAGAAAGGGTTGATAAATTTGACTACATAATTTTTTTTTAATTGCATGACCCAAACACCATAAAATAGAGAATAAACTAGAGGTTTGCAGTAGGTGCAAGTTGTGGTATAAACAGTTATTCTTGATTTATTGTCATGATATCCTACATGACACTGTCACTCATTCTACGGCAAAAATGGAGTGACAGTGGGTTCATGACTAGGAAGGAGGTCAGTAGTTTTGCTTCATTGTGCGTCACCTAGAAGGAGACAGTCGGATGCCATGATGACATGGCCTGTTGAATACTCAGCTGAAGCAGTAGGTTGGAGATAGGACCCTGTGAGGTTGGGAATTCTCCTCCAAGATGCCATGTATGCACTGCATCAGTTGCCAGTGTATGGTACTGTCGCCAGTAAATAGACCAGGTGGGTCCAGAAATCCATAGTTAGAAATAGGACTGGCCCCTCTCCCTCACTCCCAGTGACCCACTTAGAGAGTTTATATTTCCAGTTCTCACCCTAAGTATGGATTAGCGGTCCCAGTTCCCAGAGGACAATGTTTTCAAGGGATGAAGAAAAGGAAGCACTTAACCCATTGATCCCTGGTTCCCATTGGTTATGGATTATCTCCAGCTCACAACTGTCCCACACTTCTGGATGCTACATGTCTGAGTAACAGGTTGGCAAACCTAAAGCATCACACACTCGAGTCAGAACAGCCCTGGAGCAGCAAGTGAGTCAGTTAAACATTCAAAATGATGACTATTACTAGTCTTTGGTTCATGAAGGAGATGATGAGTATCAGTTATGGCTTTGAAATGAGCTGTAGCAGCAAGGATCGTACCACGTTCTACTCATGCTTCCTGTCTCTTGTAGAAATAGAGAATGGATCCATCCTGAAGACTCAGTGATAGATTAGATTCAGTGGAAGACATGTTCAAATGTGAGGGGTACAAAGGATGAGCCATACTGGGTTGCCACTTTCAAGCCACCTCACGTTTCTTCAGCCTCATCTTTGGTTCCAGTCATGGCTGTGGTCAGCATTTCCGTGAGGGTCCAGCTTACTTGCATTGATAGTGCCTCACTTGAAGCATGTGGCGAATGTTTTGCTTTCTGCCCTGAGATTTCTTGTACGTACTCTGAACTTGTATGTGTGAGTTAACATGTGAATGTTAAGAGAACGGGGAGTTAACTCTCTGGGGTTAACTCTCTACCAGGGGCGAAGAGCTGGTGGATAAATTCTTGCATTTTTCATTCCTTGAATGTGTGGTTGCTGAGATATATTCCATTAGGTTCCTTAGTAGGTTGCTCATTAAATAACAAGTTGCTTGTGGCAGTGATTCACTAGAGAAAACTTGTCTGGGTTGATTTTCCCTCCTCCTTTGTTTACTTCCTTATCTTTTACTTCTCTCTCAGAACACATTCCCAAATAAACTACTGTAGGTAAGCCTTTACTGTCAGGGCAGCCTAAGCTAAACAGAAGTTCAGCTGTTGGCAAACTGTGGCCAGTGGCCAAAGCTGTTGCGCCATTTTATAAGTAAAGTTTTTTTGGAATGTAGCCATGCCTTTTTTAACTACTCAATTTATTTATTTTACTTTACAATATTGTATTGGTTTTGCCATACATTGACTTGAATCTGCCATGAGTGAGAGCTTCTCCATCTTTGGCTGCAGAGAATATAATCAATCTGATTTTGGTGTTGACCATCTGGTGATGTCTATGTGTAGAGTCAAAACAGATGCTTTTGCAGTTAGGAAGAATGGAGCCCTTAAACCAGTTATTTTGCCATGCAGAGAGACTATAAGGCAGTTATCCACGGTGGCCTAAAGAGATTATCAGTGAGCTATCACTATCTAGAGTCATTTTAGAGCAAATCCTTCAGTACTAAGCATTTGTGTGCAGGTGAAAAGTCAGAAGAATATTGTGGCATTTTAGGTATTATGGTAAAATACTGGATATGGTAAATACTGGTTATCACCCCAAAATGTGAACCCCAAAGATCTACTGTTTTAGTTGGAGGAATAGATGAGATAAATAGGTAACAGAGGTGATTTGAAAGGTACTAAATTCAGAAGGGGCCAAAGAAGGTTATAAGAAAATGAATTCTAGGTGAATTCATTCAAAGTTCTGTTTCATTGAGGTGATCTCATGAGAGAGAGACATTTTGTCTTTTGAGGGTTTCTGGCTATCAGAAACAATAGTTCTATTCCATTATTCTTCACAATAGCATAGTCAACAAACTTGTAAGCTATTAAATATTTGAAACAATAGGCAACATCATATCTTCACTTCTTTCAAATCTTAATAATTTTGACTTTCATGGCAACTGAGACTCTTCAGGTTCCTGTCTTATTTGAACAGGAAGATTTTTGGCAGAAGTTAAAACCTTAAAAACACATTCATCTCCCCATACTCCAGTTCGCTAAGTCTTCAGTTCAGTTCAGTTGTTCAGTTGTGTCTGACTCTTTGCGACCCCATGGACTGCAACACGCCAGACCCCCCTGTCCATCACCAACTCCGGGAGTTTACCCAAACTCATGTCCATTGAGTCGGTGATGCCATCCAACCATGATTTCTTCTGGCAATCTTGATCTTAAGTTCTTTCTAATTTGTGGTTTAATACCTATACTAAATCATGCAGGAGTTCAGCTGTAGTCTGCTTTAAAATAAAAGTGCACCTCATTATGTTGCTTCCCTTTTAATAGATATCTGTAAACAAACACTACTGTAATCACCTGGAGAAACTTGGTAACTTTAGACAATTACAGCAAGGCAGTTTCCCAGCCGTGAGTTTGTAAATTCAAATCCAGAGATACTTTTTCCAGTATATGGCTTTTTTCATCACTTCTAAGCTCATATAGTCTCTTTTTTCTCTTCTTAGTTTGAATAATAATAGATGTTTGAATACTTGCTTTCTTCCTTCCTCTTTCATCCCATGGAGTTTCCAACCAGTGTGAACAATAGAATCTTTCCTTTTTAATATATGGAAAAAGGGGGAAGAGGAATGTTACAGGTTCCAAGATAGACCGGTCAGACTGTTCTAAGACATCACCACCTGATGTTTTCAATTATTAATTAGATTTTCAGTTCTTTTAATCTGGGAAGTAAACAAAAAGAATGGTTTGTATTTTAATTTAATTTAAAAATCAGCTTATTGGGGAAAAAAATGCCTTCAGCTTGTGAGAGTCATGTAAACTGTTGATAAACTGAAGCAAGTCCAATGCAGAAGCTGAACCATCATTCATATGCAAATGTGAACTCTATTAAATTTAGGGAACTATTATTATTATTATCACTAGCTAGAAAATTTAGTTCTTTTAATTCAAGGAACCATTTTATTTCAGAGATATGCTTCATATAATTATCTGTTCCATATATTTTTTTCTGGAAGAAAAACTGATACACTAAGAATTTGAAGACTTTATTCATGTTAGAACACAAGTCAGTGGCAAAGTCCAGAGTAAAGCTCAAAGTGCTAATTCTTTTTGTTGACTTACTGTCCGTCAAGCTGTACATTTTAGAAGCTGAGTGATTATCTGTGAGTACCCTATTAAGTTTGGATTTTCTTACATTGGATGATTCTGCTTAGCACAAAATGTGAATTCAGAAATATGATGTCTACGCACAAATTGGATCTAAGGACCTGGAGCCAGACCTTTGTTTGTACCAACTGTCAACTTAGAAAGTTTCATTATCTTGGAGTTTCACCAAACACTTTCAGATTTATAATTGATGTCAACTGAAGCTGAAGGCAAAGAAAACCTGCCTTATTTGACTGCAGAAAACATTACCTTACTGTTTGGTCCTAGTTAGTTATCTATAGCGTAGATGTCTCAAATCACACTAGCCTTCTGCTAACACAGCAAGTGAGCACTTCCTGAATTCAACTGATGATCAATCTAGGCAGCTAATGAGTCTGCAAACAGTCTGAGCTTCTGGAGCTGGCACCAGGAAGCCACCATTCCAAACTAACCATCTCTCATTAACCTTTTGGTATTTCCTTTGTGATGCTAATTAGGGGCTCATAAAACTATCTGCTTTCGATCTTTGGTTTAAAATCCGGTTTTCTAAAAACACAGTCTACTTTAAGGCTTCCATAAGTATGATGTTTCCCCTCATGGACTCTTTGTGACCCCATGGACTGCAGCATGCTAGGCTTCCCTGTCCATCACCAACTCCTCGAGCTTGCTCAAACTCATGTCCGTCAAGTCTGTGATGCTATCCAACCATCTCATACTCTGTCATCCCCTTTTCCTCCCACCTTCAATCATTCCCAGCATCAGGGTCTTTTCCAAAGAGTTTGTATCAGGGGGCCAAAGTATTAGAGTTTCAGCTTCAGCATCAGTCCTTCCAATGAATATTCAGGACTGATTACCTTTAGGATTGACTGGCTTGATCTCTTTCCAGTCCAAGGGACTCTCAAGAGACTTCTCCAACACCACAGTTCAAAAGCATCAATTCTTAGGCACTCAGCTTTCTTTACAGTCCAACTCTCACATCCATGCATGACTACTAGAAAACCCATAGCTTTGCTAGATGGACCTTTGTTGGCAAAGTAATGTCTCTACTTTTTAATGTGTTGTCTAGGTTGGTCATAGCTTTTCTTCCAAGGAGCAAGCGTCTTTTAATTTCATGGCTGCAGTCACCATCTGCAGTGATTATGGAGCCCCCCAAAATAAAGTCTGTCACTGTTTCCATTGTTTCCCCATCTATTTGCCATGAAGTGATGGGACTAGATGCCATGATTTTTGTTTTCTAAATGTTGAGCTTTAAGCCAACTTTTTCACTCTCTTCTTGCACTTTCATTAAGAGGCTCTTTAGTTTTTTGCTTTCTGCCATAAGGTTGGCATCATCCCCAATCCTCACATGTAAACCCGAGAATTCTAATTGTCATTAGAATCTTCTAGACACTGTCTGATCAATTCAGGCTCCAACTAATATAAGCAAGTCCCATTGAGTCAGTAAAGCAGCTTCTACCCTATTCCGTTTCTTTAAGATCAACACCACTAGTGTGCCTGTAAATCTGAAGACAAACATAGCATTATAGTGACTAAGAATACAGATTTTGGAATAAGACAAAGTGCCATGCTTATCTTTGCTTCTTAGTAGCTATTAACCTTACTCAAATTACTTATTTTTTGAGCCCTAAATATTATCATTTACAAAATAGGAGTGAACACAGAAATTAATTATCAGGGTGGTTGTGAGATAATATAGGTAAAGCACTTAGTGTTACTTCCTGACACATAGTGAGTGCTCAAAAATAGAAAGCACTGTTATTACTGTGGAGATTTCAGTTTTGAAAATATCTACTTTGCATGATTTCAGAGCCTCTTACCTGCTTGCTGCTGTCTATAATACCTTTAACAGAGGGTCAGGCATTTAATTTTACAATTATAGTTCAACTTTCAAGTAACCTTTGGGAAGAGGGAATGCATTTATTCTGTTTCACACTAAATTGTAAATGAGTGCTATTAAATTGTTTCTAACTTTGGGATTTGGGGTGAATGGGGGAGAGGGATGGTTTCTAGAATAGTGAAGACTACAAGAGTCTCAGCAGTTGGAGAAAAGTACTAAAATGGGGTGTCAAAGATGACAACCTCACGAGTTTGCCCAGAGCTGTCAATGTCCAAATGAATGATTATTTCAAATTACTCACTGTGAAATATCTGAATGCTGAAAAGCTGCTTTTACTATCAAATCATGTTTCTGAATTAGCCCAGTCTTTGGTTTGAGATATTAAAAAGCATCCACAAAAGGTTCTTACTGATGCTGAAAATGTGGCCTCTCTGCACCAGTGACCAGTAGAATTTTGGAGACAGAGTTTTGGGTGAAGTAGAAAGAAGAGCTCTATTGCTTTGCCAGGCAAAGGGGATACAGCAGGTTAATGCCTCAAAATCTGTCCCAACTTAGGAGGATTTGATGAGTTTTATAGCAAGGGTTCAACAGTGGGATTACTAAGGAACAGGGTGTGTGTAGGGCTTTCACTTCTTTAATCTGGCCTCAGATGGTCTCCTGATGAACTTTTCTGGTTCCTTTAAACTGACCTCAGGTAGTCTCTTGATGAGTTTCTCTCTTGATGTTATCAAACTGTGATCTTCTCTGGAATGAAGGACGGTAACATTTTCCATTTTTGGGGGGAGATCCAAAGAATAGCAAGGAGAGATAAGAAAGCCTTCCTCAGTTCTATTTCCAGTTTTTTAAGGAACCTCCACACTGTTCTCCATAGTGGCTGTACTAGTTTGCATTCCCACCAGCAGTGTAAGAGGGTTCCCTTTTCTCCACACCCTCTCCAGCATTTATTACTTGTAGACNTTTTGGGGTACACATGTCTCTTTCAATTCTGGTTTCCTCAGTGTGTATGCCCAGCAGTGGGATTGCTGGGTCATATGGCAGTTCTAATCCAGTTTTTTAAGGAATTTCCACACTGTTCTCCATAGTGGCTGTATTAGTTTGCATTCCCACCAACAGTGTCAGAGGGGTCCCTTTTCTCCACACCCTCTCCAGCATTTATTGCTTGTAGACTTCTGGATGGCAGCCATTCTGTCTGGTGTGAAATGGTACCTCATTGTGGTTTTGATTTGTATTTCTCTGATAATGAGTGATGTTGAGCATCTTTTCATGTGTTTGTTAGCCATCTGTATGTCTTCTTTGGAGAAATGTCTGTTTAGTTCTTTGGCCCACTTTTTGATTGGGTCTTTTATTTTTCTGGAATTGAGCTGCAGGAGTTGCTTGTATATTTTTGAGATTAATTCTTTGTCTGTTGCTTCATTTGCTATTATTTTCTCCCATTCTGAAGGCTGTCTTTTCACCTTGCTTATAAGCAAGTTTCCTTTGTTGTGCAGAGCTTTTAATTTGATTAGGTCTCATTTGTTCATTTTTTCTTTTATTTCCCATATTCTGGGAGGTGGGTCATAGAGGATCCTGCTCTGGTTTATGTCGGAGAGTGTTTTGCTTGTTTTCCTCTAGGATATTAATAGTTTCTGGTCTTACGTTTAGATCTTTAATCCATTTTGAGTTTATTTTTGTGTATGGTGTTAGAAAGTGTTCTAGTTTCATTATTTTACATCCTTTTTGTTTATACATTATTATGACTACTTCTATGCTATCAATAGGCAAAGGAGAGACGCCTGAGAAGAACTAATCCTGCCAAACCTCAGTTTTTATCTCATTGGAAAAATGCAAATATTTGTGAAAAAGACTGGTCGATGAATTATTTGTATCCAAACTGGAAATCTGTGCTGCCATTAAAAAGATTTTAGATATACATTTATATATTTTTAAAAACATAAATATCTAAAATTTTAAAAAATCTGCCTGTATGGAAAGATTCTCAGGTTATATCATTAAATATAATTGAAGGTACCAGGGGAGTGGATATCCATTGGCATGCATTTTAATAAACCCCTGTGCTTGTAAATATGTATTTTAAGAACTTCCTTAAGAAAACATAAGTGACTGCTCACAATGACTGTTTCTGGTTGAGTGGCACTACAGACTAGGGTGTATGAGGACAGACTTAGACTATATTTTATACCTTTCTGAATATATTGAGAATGGATTGTTACATGAGTAAAATACTTTAATAATTGAAAAAGAAACTGAAGGACTGTCAGTTATTCAGCCTTTCTCCTCTTGGTGCCCTGATGAAGTGAGTTGGAGGCCATTTTGGATTATGTGAGGGGAACTGAGTGAGAGAGGAGGTGGAGAGTCAATTTGAGGGTAATATAAATACACAGAAGACAGGAGAAGGAAAGACAAAAGAGTGAATAATCTAAAGATTAAAAACCTTTTAAAATTAGGGACATGAAGTTTTGCACCTCAGTCCACACTCCCCTGCCTGCTTTTGCAGTTCCATAGAAGGGTCTGAAATCAATGACAGTTGTCAATTTAGAAAGCCATTCCTGAGGAAGAGACATCTTGAAGTAATCATTTTAGTCAATTTCTTTCTTTTCTTTAAAAAAAAATTTAAAAAAAAAAAATTTTGGTAAAAGTCTTCCTCCATAACTCAGCAGGAAAAGAATCTGCCTGCAGTGCAGGAGACACAGGGATAAGTGGGCTTGATCCCTGGGTCTGGAAGATTCCCTGGAGGGAAGGACATGTCAACCCACTCCTGTATTCTTGCCTGGAGAATCCCATGGATAGAAGAGCTTGGTGGGCTACAGTCCATGGAAATGTAAAAAATTGGACATGACTGAGCAACTAAGCATGCACACAGTCACCTAATATAAAGCATACTATTTTAACCATACTTAACTGTACAGTTCAATAGCACAGAATACATTCACATTGTTGTGCAACTCTCATCATCCGTCTCCCAAATTTTTCACCTTCCTAAACTACAACTCTGTCCCCATTAAACTCTAACTCCCCATTTCCCCTCTCCACCCCAACCTCCAGCCCCTGGCCATATTCCAGTGTATTTTTGGACTCTATGAATTTGACTCAGTAAATCTTTAATCCAGTTTTCTATTGATGAGTGGAGCTATGTTCTCTCCCTGCTATTTACCTGGGTCCAAAATATGGTGGAACTAATGAAGATAATGGTGACCTCCCTCAAAAGATCCCATGCATGTACAGCTATACTCAGTGCCCCCAACCCTGCAGCAGGCCACCATGACCCAGGCCTCTTCCAGAGACTCCCAGACACCCACAGGCAAGTCCAGGACAGTCTCTTGTGGGGTCACAGCCTTGTCTAACTCAGTGAAATTATGAGCCATGCCATGTAGGGCCACGCAAGATGGACGGGTCATGGTGGAGAGTTCTGACAAACTGTAGTCCACTGGAGAAGGGAATGACAAACCACTTCAGTATTCTTGCCTTGAGAACCCCATGAACAGTATGAAAAGGCAAAAAGATAGGACACTGAAACATGAGCTCCCCAGGTCGGTAGGTGCCCAGTATGCTGCTAGAGATCAGTGGAGAAACAACTCCAGAAAGAATGAAGAGATGGAGCCAAAGCAAAAGCAACACCCAGTTGTGGATGTGACTGGTGATGGAAGCAAGGTCCAATGCTGTAAAGAGCAATATTGCATAGAAACCTGGAATGTTAGGTCCATGAATCAAGGCAAATTGGAAGTGATCAAACAGGAGATGGTAAGAGTGAAGAGATGGCTGTGGTCCATGTGATTAGATTGGTTAGTTTTCTGTGATTGTGGTTTTCAGACTGTCCTCTGATGGAGAAAGATAAGAGGCTTATGGAAGCTTCTGGATGGGGTAGATTGACTGAGGGGGAAACTGGGTCTTGTTCTCATTCTAGGTATCTCATATAATTGAAACCAAACAATATTTGTCTGTATCTAATGTATATTGAAATGCATTTGTAAGGTTACTTTAACAAATGTCCTAAAAACAAATGTCCTACAATAAAGAAGATTGTACCTTCTTTATTTTTCCCTGTGCTATAAAGTAGGTTTTCATTAGTTACCTGTTTTATACATAGTAGCAACTTAGCAGCCCAGCAGCAGTGTATATATGTCAATCCCAAGTTTTCAGTTTATCCCCACAGTTTACGCCCCCTTGGTGTCCATATGTATGTTCTTTACATCTGTGTCTCTGTTTCTGCTTTGCAAACAGGTTCATCTGTACTATTTTTCTAGATTCCACATATATGCATTAATATGCAATATTTGTTTTTCTCTTTCTGACTGACTTCTCTCTGTATGACAGTCTCGAGGTCTATCCATGTCTCTGCAGTCTCGTTCCTTTTTACGGCTGAGTAATGTTCTATTGTATATGTGTATCGTATCTTCCCTGGGACTTCCCTGGTGGCTCAGATGGTAAAGCGTCTGCCTGCAGTGCGGGAGACCCAGGTTCAGTCCCTGGGTTGGGAAGATCCTCTGGAAAAGGAAATGGCAACCCACTCCAGTACTCCTGCCTGGAAAATCCCAAGGATGGAGTAGCCTGGCAGGCTGCAGTCCATGGGGTTGCAAAGACTCGGACACGACTGAGCGCCTTCACTTCACATCGTATCTTCTTTATTCATTCCTCTGTTGATGGCCATCTAGGTTGCTTCAGTGTCCTGGCTATTGTAAATAGTGCTGCAGTGAGCATTGGGGTACATGTATCTTTTTGAGTTATGGTTTTCTCTCAGTATATGCCCAGGAGGGGATTGCTGGGTCGTATGGTAGTTCTATTTTTAGTTTTTTAAGGAACCTCCTTAGGCTTCCCAGGTGTCTCAGATGCTAGAGAGTCTGTCTGCAATGCAGGAGACCCAGGTTCGATCCCTGAGTTGGGAAGATCCCCTGGAAAAGAGAATGGCAACTCACTCCAGTATGCTTGCCTGGAGAAGCCCATGGACAGCAGAGTCTGGCAGTCTGTGGGGTTGTCAAGAGGTGGACATGACTGAGCAACTAACACTTTCACAGAACCTCTATACTGTTCTCTATAGTGACTATATCAATTTTCATTCCCACCAGCAGTGTAGGAGAGTTCCTTTTTCTCCACACCTCTACAGCATTTATCGTTCGTTGATTTTTTTGATGATGGTCATTCCAACTGGTATGAGTTTTGATTTGTAGTTCTTTAATAATTAGTGATGTTGAGCATCTTTTCATGTGCCTCTTGGCTACCAGTCAGTTTCTTTTAAAGAGTTAGGTTTGGGGAACTTGAGATTTGAGCATGAGCCTCTCTGTATCAATGTCTGTTTTTTATGCCAGTAATCAGTATATAATGGAATATTAGTCATAAAAAGGAATGAGATTGCAGAGTCATGGGTGGACCTAAAATTATGTATGTACTTAGTTTATGTGACTAATGTCTCTTTTCCCTCTAGAATGTAAGCTCCATGAAGGCAAAGACTTGGTTTTGCTCCCTGCTGTGTTCTTTAGATTTAAAATGGTCTTCTATCCAATAATTTTTATGTTTGTCCAAAGAATATACTCAATAAATATTTGTTGAATCAATAGTTGCATTAAGATAATTATGGGGACAAGTGGAATTAAGTATGGGTGGACTCCACAGAAGAGAAAACTTTAATCTTATGGTGATAATTTGATTTTTCTCAGTCTGACTAAGGACATGACTGGAAAGGAAGATGTGTACCGAGGCCCAGCCATCAGGGCTCTCTGCAGAATCACTGATGTAAGTTCTTTGCTTTACTGAGGCATCAAAGGGGACCTGTGTTTATCTGCAGATGGCCATGTAAATTTAGTAGGATTACTTGTCTGATTTTGTGATTCAGCAGCAGCAGAGAAACACAACTACCAGAAAGGCTTTTGTGGCTCCAGGCTTTTTTCTTCTAGATTGTTTTTTCCTTTTGTTTATTTAGATTAGTCTATTTCTCTCCATATCTACTCTCATGAATTTTTGTCACAGGGCACGTTGCTCGTGGAAACAAAAGCCATTTGAATTTAGCCTTTTTATTTTTATAAAAATTTTTTAATGTGGGCTGTTTTTGAAGTGTCTACTACGTTTGTTACAACATTGCTTCTGTTGTTTATGTTCTGGTTTTTTTGGCCAAGAGGCATGTGGGATCTCAACTCCTTGACCAAGGAATTGACCTTTCCACCTACTGGAAGGTGAAGTCTCAACCATTGGACCACTGGGGAAGTCCCAAATTTAGCTTGGAAAAAAAAAAAAAAATACCTTTATTACAAAATACAAATCTCTCAGAATTTGAGGTAAAACTTACAACCAGATATCAGAACTAGAAATAGGACAGCTGTAAGGATCTCAACAGCAAGATTTCCAGGTATTTACTATTATGATCCTATATTTATGAGGCTCAAGCCTCCTTATGTAAATATTTAGGAGAAACAGTCTGACTAGCCATCAGCTAGCCAGCGGCTTGTGTCCACCTGAGTCTAAGTCAGGTGTGTAACCTTGACTTAGTCTGTTGTATTAGAAGGAATGAGGTTACAGAGTATGTAAGACTGTCCCATTCTTGGAACTCTGCAGGAAAGGTTAAAATGAAGGGCAGACTGGGCATTGCCAAGCAAATTGAATAAGATTTTGGCTATATTCATGATCGGGTGTATTTATATATACGTTTGCATTCAAGTTTCAAAGGCTGAGCAGGATTCAATGGTAAATCTGGATCCTGGAAGGAGTAATGGAAATGTTTTAATGTTTTTCAGTGCTCAGTTACTTTGTTGTGGTTGCTTTTGTTTTTACCATTAAATCGATAGCATAAGACTTGATCACGCCAGGGCTAGCAAGAAGAGTCTCTTCATCTAAGTAATTGAGCTTGGTATGTGTACCATCCTTATTTAACACCACCTTGCCAGGGCTAAACTTTCTTCCAGGTAAGTTAAAAAGAACTTTATTTTCAGCAGATTTCATGTTGAGGACTCAATATAATTAGCATATTCCACATGTAATTTCTTATGTATTTGAAATAATCAGAGTTTACAATTGATTTATAGAACTTTCTGGGATCCATGTGAAAAAATATTGGGTTGGCCAAAAAGTTTGTTTGGGTTTTTCTGTAAGGTGTGCAAAAGCTCAAATGACCTTTTTGACCAGCCCAATATATGCGCTACACATAGAGGTATCTAAAGGACTTCAAAAGTGTCCCCATTTAGGGATTCCGTTTATAATACCTCTGGTAGGTTCAGCCTTTACTTGTATGTTTCCGAACTGGGATTCTCCACTTTGAGACCATTTATTTCATTGTGGAGCAGTTATTCCTTTTCCTTATGTATACTCTAAAATGTTCCTTCTTGTCCTCTGGAATCTGATTATTATATGATCAGCCTTTTAATACATCCTAAATATTTGCACAGAAACAAATGTGTGACTTGTGTTTGTAGATTATTTTGAAGTGGTAATTTTTCATGAAAATGTCTTACTTCAGCCTTTTTCTTTATGAATGTTCTTAGGGAACAATGTTGCAGGCCATTGAGAGATACATGAAGCAGGCCATTGTGGATAAAGTCTCCAGTGTATCGAGTTCAGCATTGGTATCTTCCTTAGTAAGTGAACAAGTAACTGATTCTCATGCATGGTACAGTTTCTAGTTGCAAAAACAAAATATCACTATGATTCTCTCACAAATGAAACATTTAAAAATATGTATACATTTCTGTTACTTTATATGAATGCTTTATCTGACAGAGGAACATTGAACAATTAAAATGGGCAGTTAAAAGGATGAAGTTTTCATGTTTGAAAGGTGTTGGTCATCAGAAAGTTATGTTGTACATATAATACAGATGGGGGATAAGGGTGGGATGAAGGTCAGGAAAAAAACTGAGAGTCAGTCTCTTCCTTTGAATCTTCCTTTATGACCTTCCCTTGTACCTCTTGTCTCTCTGTCCTCTGTTTTTGTTGGTGCCTTGTGTCTGCAATTGTCCTTCAATCCAAAGTCTACTGTCCCACTACTAAATTTCCTCCCAGGAAGTGCTCTTTGTTTTAGTAATGTCTTTTCTTTCTCTTTTTCACCAAAACAAAATTTATTCATGACAGCCTATCACATTGTATTTGATTAAAATTGGTTACTAATGTGTGAATGGATTAGATCATCTGAATCACAAGAGTTGCTGGTTCTGGAATATAATTGGTCAAGTTTTACAGCAGGTACTCTACTTTTTTATGGCACTCTGTTTTTTCTTCCAGGTGAGTTTCCTGGAAGTAAAACCTATGATGTTGATATTATTTAAGTACCATGTTATTAATTATCCATTCCCTTCCCTTCCTTTCCCTCTCATTACTTCCCTTTATGCGCCTCTCCCAGCCCACAGACATATGCCACCTTTGCACAGGGGTCTTGAACAAGTATATCAGGTTTACCAGTTGTCTCAGAGGCTTGAAATAGACATGTAACACTGTAAAGTTGTTTCTTTCTTTTTTTTTTCTGGAAATGTCAGTTAGTGATTTTCCAAGAAAACTAACTCATGTTTCTAAACTTTTAGTGACTGTATGTGATCTGTTCTCATTTTTTTCTGTGTTTAGCACATGATGAAGATAAGCTATGATGTGGTTAAGCGCTGGGTCAATGAAGCCCAAGAAGCTGCTTCAAGTGATAATATTATGGTCCAGGTACTGTCACTGAATCACCTTAGTTTATGTCTCTAGATTAGCTTTCTGTAACCCTACATTTTAGGGGCAATTTATTGATTCTTCAGATGAGTATTAGCTAAAGACTAATATTAAGCAACAAAATATTAAGTAGCCTGTTAGTGCATATTCTCAAGTAAGTATCCCCTAATATGATTTACCCTGCTAGTGTTTATTAGAAGCTGTCAAAATGTTTGAGAAAGATTCTTATATTCAGTGATATTTGAGATGCTTATTTCGAAGGTCATAATTCATTTCAGTCCTTTGTTTGAAAATTAATTTGTGAAGGTGGATGTTCAATTCCAAGCTTTTCAGGCTTTGATTATACTGTTTGAGTTCTGTGCTCAGTCGTTTAGTCAAGTCATACTCTTTGTGACCCTATGGACTGTAGCCCACCAGGCTCCTCTGTCCATGGGATTTTCCGGGAGAGAATACTGAAGCGTGTTGCCATGCCCTCCTCCAGGGAATCTTCCTGACCCAGGGATTGAACCCATGTCTTTTGTGTCTCCTGCATCTCCTGCATTGGCAGGTGGATTCTTCACCACTGAGCCACTTGGGAAGCCCAAAACCCATGACTCAAAACCCCAAACCCGTGATTATATTAGACATAAAACTGTTTTGTTGGAAGGATCTACTTTTGATATTCACTAGGCTCTCTTGCCTGGAAAACCCCATGGATGGAGGAGCCTGGTAGCCTGCAGTCCATGGGGTCCCTAGAAGTCGGACACAACTGAGCGACTTCACTTTCACGCATTGGAGAAGGAAGTGGCAACCCACTCCAGTGTTCTTGCCTGGAGAATCCCAGGGACGGGGGAGCCTGATGGGCTGCCGTCTGTGGGGTCGCACAGAGTCGGACATGACTGAAGCGACTTAGCAGCAGCACCAGCAGGCTATTCTTAATTAAAAGGAACAAGATTAGATTCTTAACTGGCAATTTTGGTATAGAATACCCCATTTGTGTTTGAGAGAGTACTTATTTATTCCATTTCAGCATTTACTTCTCATGTTAGCATATTCAGTTATGAGGAAATAAAGTAGTAATTTTTCCCTTGGGAAACATTCTCACCCTCCTAACTCTCATCATTGCGTTTTTACACAAAGTGCCATGATAATTACATGCCTTAAACCTACTTTAGGAGATGAATCTATTAACCACTAACATAACCACAGATGATTTAAAGCCACTAAGCAAGACCTGTAACACTGGTTAAAGCCTTGGACCTGAGAGCCTTTGTCCTAAGGATGGATGGGGCAACGCTGAATCTGCTAGAGCCGTCTTCAGATTGTATGTCATCCCCTTAATACTTACCTAATCTGAATTAACAGGGTAAATTAAAAACTCATCCTTTCAATCATGCCTTTGTTTGATTCAGCATGGAAAAGATAATTCCCTTTGTATACATTAGAGTTGGGTATCTTTTTATTAAAAACCTAGCTCTATATGATTGCATTTTTATGTCAGTTTTACCTCTTCCTATTCAGCCTTCTTTCTGTCTTACATTCTTTTTCTTGTTCTTTAGTACCATGCATTGGGAGTTTTGTATCACCTTAAAAAGAATGATCGCCTTGCTGTTTCTAAGATGTTGAATAAATTTACTAAATCTGGTCTCAAATCACAGTTTGCTTACTGCATGTTGATCCGAATTGCCAGTCGCTTACTAAAAGAAAATGAAGAGGGGTAAGTGTTTTCATCTAAACCTGAGTAATTTTCCATTTGCTGGTTAACATGCCTCAAAGTTTATTTCCTTTATGAATATTTTTTGGGCAGTGCTGACTTTACAGAGGAATTTAGTGTTTTCCAAATTAAGAAAGAAAAATCATGGGATTCCTAGTAACACAACTTTTATTTTTACCTTAATATATGCTCTGGTATGGGCTTCCCTATTGGCTCAGTGGTAAATAATCTGCCTGCAGTGCAGGTTCAATCCTTGAGTCAGGAAGATCTCCTGGAGGAGGATATGGCAACTCATTCCAGTACTCTTGCCTGAAAAACCCCATGGACAGAGAAGCCTGGTGGGCTACAGTCCATGGGGTTACAAAGAGTTGGACATTGCTGAGCACACACATGCTCCAGTATATGCACTTAATAGGGTATGAGACTGATATTGAACAAAAAATACTTATCATAGGTTATATAATAATTAAATGTGAAAGCTGGAAGTGACCTTAAGAATCATCTTTTCTTTTTTATAAAAGAGAATGTTGAAGTATTGCATTTAATGATTTATTTAAATAATTTATTCATTTAAAGCACATGAGGGAGACTAGTAGAATTACACCTTCATAAGATTCTTATATTTTTCATGAAGTAGTGTTACATTATCTGATGGTAGACAGTGATAATATAAGGATAAATATTGTAATCTCTTGAGTAATCACTAAAAAAACTAGGAGATGTAATGTAAATATCAACAGAGAACATAAAATGGAATGTTAAAAAAAAAAAAGAGTCTATTGAGCTTCCTGCTCTCAATAACGGTAGAGTAGCTTGGTTATATTAGCCCTCATGCAAATAATGATTATATCATTAGGTGGCTTAATGCTAAAGAACCTGCACACCAACCAGGAGATGCAGGTTTGATCCCTGGATTGGGAAGATCCCATGGAAAAGGAAATGGCAACCCACTCCAGTATTCTTGCCTGGGAAAACCTATGGATGGAGGAGCCTGGTGGCTATAGTTAAAGAGACAGACTCAACTTAGTAACTAAACAGCAGCAGCAGCGTGCTCCCCTGAAACAAAAAACCCCACACTATTTGAAAATACTGGTGAGTGGTGAAAAGCAGGCAAAAACTGGAGGGAATGGATGCCTGAAAGACAGAAACTATACTAGGTAAAATTTGCATATAACTGGCTGGTCTCTGAGGGCATACCACAAGTTTTTTGTGTGACTAAGTAGGCAGTAGGGTCAGAACAGTGAAATTAGAAGAATGATGGAAATTTAGGGTGGAAATCCTGGGAAAAGGAGGGCCATAGATACAGTGAGTCTCAAAATAAATTTTCAACTCTGCACAAATCATTGTGTATAGGAGAAATACAGGAGAACTATGTACAGTTCCTCTAATTATGCCTGTACAGGAGAAGACTATAAACCTGGCATAAAGCAGTAGCTGTCAGCTGAAAGAGCTAAATGGAGAATTCAGTTACAATACACTATGGAGGAGATGATGTTTAGAGTTTTCTCCCAGCTAAGTTAACTGCCTGCTCCAGAAACATCTTAGATTTAAAGTCTTTGCATTTTATCATTCACAGTTCAGTTCAGTCGCTCAGTCGTGTCCGACTCTTTGCGACCCCATGAATCGCAGCATGCCAGGCCTCCCTGTTCATCACCATCTCTCGGAGTTCACTCAGACTCACGTCCATCGAGTCCGTGATGCCATCCAGCCATCTCATCCTCTGTCGTCCCCTTCTCCTCCTGCCCTCAATCCCTCCCAGCATCAGAGTCTTTTCCAATGAGTCAACTCTCTGCATGAGGTGGCTAAAGTACTGGAGTTTCAGCTTTAGCATCATTCCTTCCAAAGAAATCCCAGGGTTGATCTCCTTCAGAATGGGCTGTTTGGATCTCCTTGCAGTCCAAGGGACTTTCAAGAGTCTTCTCCAACACCACAGTTCAAAAGCATCAATTCTTCAGTGCTCAGCTTTCTTCACAGTCCAACTTTCACATCCATACATGACCACAGGAAAAACCATAGCCTTGACTAGACGGACCTCGGCAAAGTAATGTCTTTGCTTTTGAATATACTGTCTAGGTTGGTCATAACTTTTCTTCCAAGGAGTAAGCGTCTTCTAATTTCATGG
>SJYX01005955.1:445473-503803 GCA_006410675.1 Oreotragus oreotragus | reverse complement strand
GGGAGGGGGAAGGCCGGGGCGGAGTAGGGGTGGGGGGGGATCAGATTAGGCCAAACTCAATAAGGTCCCAGACCTCCAGCCCGACGCTGCCACCCTCGCCGCCACCACCGAGTCACTTCAAATGACCCAGCATCTTTGCCCACGACCGGCTGGCCGGAATCGCGCCCATCCTCCGCAGCCTCGCCGGGACCGGCATCCCGCCCCTTCGGCCCGGTCTCCCAGTTCCCGCCGGTGCAAAGTCAAAGCCCCGGCGAGGCAGCGTTAACTTTTGCACGCAGAGAACACACACCGCCCCTGGCCCCGGGCGTGCGGGGGCCCGCGGCGCGGCGGGAGGCTGGGCGCCGAGCTCCCGGGCCAAGGTCGCTGCGCGTGCTCACCCACGGCTCCGGCTCCGCTGGCCCCGGCGCTCGCTCAGATCCCGGCTCCTGTCGCTCGCCCGAGCCCCCGAAGGTGCTGCTGCGGCAACTCCATGGCGATGAGCATCTGTCACACGGCGAGCCGCGGGCGGGCCGCCCTCGCTCGGGGGGCGCCGGGGCCCCCGGGCGCGCGGAGGCGGAGGCGAGCGGCGGGCGCCCCGGCCGGCCCCGCGCTTCCCGCCCGGCGCGGCCGCCTCCGCCGCGCCACCGATTTACAGAGAGAGATATCAAGGGGGAAAATGGCGTCTCCGGAGCCCGAGGAGTCCTGGAGTAATCACATTCACACACACACACACACACACACACACGCCCGCACGCACACACTCGCACACCGCGCGCCGCGGGCCCGGCTAATTTTAGCAGGAACCCCCCTCCCAAATTATATATATATATATATATTCCAGTCTATCCAATCAATGCTATTTTTTTTCCTTTTCTTCAAAGGATGGATTGGAGCCTTAAAAAAAAAAAAAATGTTGCCGGGTTCGGGCTCGCAGGAGGCAGCGCGCGAAGGGCGAGGGCGCTTTTGCTGAGCTGTGCAGTTCGGTCCGCGGCGCCGGGCGGCCCAGCCCGCCCGCTCGTCTGCCCGCGGTCGCTAGTGCTGCCGCCGCCGCCGCCGCCGCCGCTCCATGGCCGCGCCCGCCCCGCGCCCCGCCGCGTCCCCTCGCCACCCGCCCGCGTCCCCGGCGAGCGCTGGAGTGGGGTCGGGCCCGAGTGGCTGCCGCCCGCGCCCTCTCCCGAGTCCCGGAGTCCTAGTGAAAGGAAGGGGGAGGGCGCGGGCGGGGGAGGGGGAGGATCGCAGCGGCCTCGCGGCAGAGCCCAGCGGGGCCCGCCACCCCGCGACCTGCCTCGGCTGGGGTGCGGACACCCCACACCACCGCTCGCCCAGCCGGCCGGGGGGCCGCTTCCCCGACTTGAGCCCGGGGGAGGCACGGCCAGGAACCTGCGAGCGACCTCTCTCCCTTCACCCTCCCTCAGTGGATTTCTGTGGATTTCGATCCATGGGAGGGAGTGGGGCTCGGGCCGGGGGTGAAGGAAAACAGTTCGTGGAGGCGGACCGGAGACCCCTCGCCGCCCTCGCGCCCCTCCCGCTCCCCGGCGCCCTCGCGGCCCAGCGGCTCTGCGCGCCCGAGTCCGCGGCGCGGAGACTGGGCGGCCGCGGGGACTGCCGCGGGCTCGGCTCCGGGGCTCAACACTGCCACTGTCTGACACAACAGCGGCAGTGTCGGGGGAGCCGCGCGGCCGAGGCGCGAGATGTGATAGGCTCTGCAAACTGGGTGCATTTTTTTTTAAGCTGGTAATTACATTTCAGGGGGTTATTATTATTATTTTTTTTTTTTGTCAAGCGACATGTATGCATTCAGATGCATATGTGCATTTTCTCGTATTCACAGACATTGGACCGCTGATGAGAGAAAGACAACGAGAGAGACGACGCTGGCGTGCGGTTCTCTATTCAGGGTGGTGAAAAGAAGAAGGAATGTCTTCAGTTCATACAAAATGTGGTATTTTAATCTCCTTGACTATTTGTATGCGGGGCTGCAAAAGTGGACCTATTCAGGCTACTCAGTGGCAACCCCAGGCAACTGAGGAATGTAACTCCCTCAGGGGCGTGTCTGCGTTATGGGACAATATAAAACAGATACGGATTCAGAAAGGTTTTGCCGGTGGTTTGAACTCAAAGACGCGGGGCAGAGTTTACTCAAAGCTGGCATTCTGAGAGGACTCCTGCCTACCACGTTTTATATTGAGACTTTGGGGACTGTGGATTGAGGAATGATTTGGTAGTGGTTGGGAATGACCCCCCAGTGTGATGTCAATCACATGTCAATGTGATGGGACCAATTACATCAGCCACTGCCGACCTGGGTCGGCTGCTGGTGTGAATTCTGTCACAGAGACTCCTCACTCTCATCACTCTTTTTTTACAGAAAGGATGCAGTGAAGTACAGCAACGGAGACTATTCTGGGAGGACCCAGCAACTCCCATCCTGGCCCATTTCCCTGTATCCCTTTCAGTGCGATCCTAAGTTGATCACTGCCCTCTGTCCCAAGTGTTCTTACCAAAGTGCTTTTTTTTTTTTCAGAGAAACGTTCTGACTGGCCAGAAACGTTTCCTGTTACTCATCACAGCGAAAACTCTGTTAGAGCAATGTTTCAGTAGGTTTTGTGTTACCCATATACTGGAGAATTGTTATTAGTGAGAAGGTGATGCTTAATTAGGAAAAAAAAAAATCAGCAGGGCATATGAACTGATGATAGAAATAAAGATAAAGGCATAAAATATGGTGTCAAAACGATGGTTCTGTGTGATCAGATGACTTTCGTCTGATTTCTTCTGTACCTAGGTTTCTGAAATCCTGTCCCAGAGGAGATAGCATATGGGTTTGTTTTTTGTTTGTTTGTTTTTGTTTGTTTGTTTTTTCCCTACACTTTGCAAATGGAGAAACTGAGCTCCAGAAATCAGAAGGGTTTGCCTATGAGTATACAGCTGGCTGGTGTCATCTGAGCCAGAACTAAAGTTCGTTGCTCAAGTCCTTCCCTTCTATAACCTTAGCATGTTAATAGAGTCTTCCATCCTGTGTTGTTGTGTTTCTTTGAATAGCAGCTCAGAGAAGCACCTTACATATTAAAAATTCAGTATAATAGATGATAAATAAGTCTACAGAATTATAGTGCAATAAAAGTTTACCCAAGAGATCACCTATTCAAACCCCTTCATCTTAACATTGAAGAAACAGAGACAGAGATGCAGTGGACTGCCCCCAGTCATTAAATTAAGACAGACCCATAAATAGACTCTGTGTCCTTTGACTTTTTATTCAATGTCCCTTCCTTAAATGTAGCCCATTTTTTGATCAAGAAGTGAAAAGTAAGAAGAGGAGAAGGAAAGGGGGGTCATCTCACTCTTTATTTTATACAGCTATATATATAAATTGCACATACATATGCACAAATGTATCTACATATACTAATATGCATTACATATTATATATTTTTACATATTTGACATTTTTAGTATATAATCATGTATATTAATAATATAAAATATAACTTTGTATACAATAATAAGATATTCCTGAAAAAAGGTGAAGCCCCACCCCTGAATAGTATGCTTGTTGATGGAGTGGGACTGTATTCAAATTCTAGCTAAACATGACAGGAATTCTTATCTACTTTCCCTAATAGGCCACTTTCTGGTTATCTAAGAACCGGATCCTAAAACACTGAAAGTCTGAAGCTGGCAAAGAATTTCATCTGAAAATTAGTTCCATGCAATTTTAAGTTACCTATTCTGAGGGCCCCAGGATCCTTGAGAAAATTAAAAGACAGTCTGAGCAGCTGATGGGAATGCACGCAACATACATGTCTTAGTCCTACATAGCCTCCAAAGTTGGCATCTTGCAGTCACTCAACAAATAATTATGTAGCATGAACTATATTAGACAAAATAGTAGCAACAAGAAATTCAAATTCAACATTCACAACCAAGAGAGATTAACATGCAAGCTTCTAACCTCATCTAATGTATGTAAATATCAGAAAGGAATGTTTACAAAGTACACAGAGCACAGATGCAGAAATGGTAGAGGGTGAATTCAGAAATCATCTTCTTGAGAATTGCTGCATGTTTAGTGTGGGTTGGGTTGGCCAAAAAGTTCCTTTGGTTTTAAGTAACAATAAAGACATTTTTAAGGGGTTAGGGAATATATGGCTTCCCTGGTGGCTCATATAGCAAAGAATCTGCCTGCAATGCAAGAGACCTAGGCTCGATCTCTGGGTTGGGAAAATCCCTTGGAGAAGGGAATGGCAACCCACACCACTGTTCTTGCCTGGATAATCCCATAGACAGAGGAGCCTGGTGGGTTGCAGTCCATGGGGTCACGAAGAGTCAGACATGACTGAGAAACTTCCATTTTACTTTCATTTAAAGACATTTTTTGCAAAGAATTTTATTGAACAACATGTTTACCATTTTGTTCCACTATCTTCTGCCATTTTTCAGACAACTTCATAATTCTCTCTTCCCAAAACTTTTTAAGCAAAGAACTGTTCGATGTACCCTTTATAGTTTTCCAGGGAATTGAAATCTTTTCCATTAAAAGAATTCTATAAAGACTGAAATAAGTGGAAATCCAAAGGTGCAATGTCTGATGAATACCACAGATGAATCAAAACTTCCCAGCCAAGCGGTAACATTTTTTGTGTGATCATCAAAGAAACATGTGATTTTGTATTATCATGATGGAAGGTTATGCATTTTCTGTTGACTAATTCCAGATGCTTTTCATTGAGTGCTGCTTTCAGTTGGTGGAATTTGGAGCACTACTTGTTGGAATTCATCATTTGGTTTTCCAGAAGGAGCTTTTGATAGAAGACTCCCTTTCAATCCCATTATATACACAACATCACCTTTTTTGGATGAAGACTGGTTTTTGTTGTAGTTGGTGGTGGCTCATTTGCAGGCCCCACAGGCTCTTCCATTCCACCTTATTGTACAGTATCCACTTTGTGTTGCCTGTCACAATTTGTTTCAAAACTGGAACATTTTCCTTATATTTAAGTGGAGAGTGGCATGCGGAAATATGATCAAGTAAGTGTCTTTTTTTTTTTTTCTGCTTAACTTGTGTGGAACTCAAACATCAAACCATTTAACATAAACAAGTTGATATGAATGATTTTTAACACTTGATTTGGATAGTTTGAGTATGTCAGCTATCTCCCATGAGGTATAACATTATTTGTTCTCAATGTCTCTATTTGATCCCTATCAACATCAACTGGTTTACCCAACCATGGAGATTGCCAACTGAGAAACCTCCAGCCCAAAACTTTACAAACCACTTTTGACGTGTCTGCTCAGTCACATTAACTTCCCCATACACTGCACAAATCTTTTTTTTTTTTTTTTTTTTTGCATTTCAGTTGTGTTTTTACCTTTCTTGAAGTAATACAGCATAGCATGCCAAAGATGTTACTCTTTACTTTTATTTTCAATATTAAAACAGAGCTGCCCAAAAGTTTACCAATTTTGATAAGTTGTTTTTTTTTTTTTTTTTTTAATGCAGGCTACTATGACAGAATAGGACAGAAATGGTAAGGACTTAACAAAAGCAAGTGGGACTGGGAAGAGGTGGCAAAAATACCCAGAAGAACTGTACAAGAAAGGCTTAAAGATGCAGATAACCATGATGGTGTAGTCATGCACCTAGACCTGGACATCCTGAAGTGTGAAGTCTAATGGGCCTTAGGAAGCATTACTATGGACAAAGCTAGTGGAGGTGATGGAATTCCAGCTGAGCTATTTCTAGTCCTAAAAGATGATGATGTTAAACTGCTGTAATCAATATTCCAGCAAATTTTGAAAACACAGCAGTGGCCACAGGATTGGAAAAGGTCAATTTTCATTCCAATCTCAAAGAAGAACAGTGACAAAGAATGTTCAAACTACAGTACAGTTGCACTCATTTCACATGCTAGCAAGGGAATGCTCAAAATCCTTCAAGCTAAGCTTCAGCAGGACATGAACCAAGAAATTCCAGATGTACAAGCTGGGTTTCAAAAAGGCAGAGGAACCAGAGTTCAAATTGTCAACATTCTTTGGATCATGGAGAAAGCAAGGAGTTCTAAAAAACATCTCATTCCTCCATTGACTACTCTAAGCCTTTGACTGTGTGGATCACAACAAACTGTGGAAAATTCTTAAAGAGATGGGAATACCAGACCACCTTACCTGTCTCCTGAGAAGCTTGTATGCAGGTGAAGAAGCAACAATTAGAATCTTACACGAAACAACAGACTGTTTCAAAATCGGGAAAGGAGTAAAACAAGACTGTATATTGTCACCCTGGTTATTTAACTTCTATAAAGGGTACATCACACGAAATTCCAGGCTGGAATCAAGATTTCCAGGAGAAATATCAACAACCTCAGATATGCAGGTGATGTTGGAGAAGACTCTTGAGAGTCCCTTGGACTGCAACGAGGTCCAACCAGTCCATTCTGAAGGAGATCAACCCTGGGATTTCTTTGGAAGGAATGATGCTAAAGCTGAAACTCCAGTACTTTGGCCACCTCATGCGAAGAGTTGACTCATTGGAAAAGACTCTGATGTTGGGAGGGATTGGGGGCAGGAGGAGAAGGGGACGACCGAGGATGAGATGGCTGGATGGCATC
Organism: Oreotragus oreotragus; assembly: GCA_006410675.1. Taxonomy (NCBI): domain Eukaryota; kingdom Metazoa; phylum Chordata; class Mammalia; order Artiodactyla; family Bovidae; genus Oreotragus; species Oreotragus oreotragus. The sequence goes on along the minus strand of SJYX01005955.1, from coordinate 497,210 downwards.
ACGGACTCGATGGACGTGAGTCTGAGTGATCTCCGAGAGATGGTAATGAACAGGGAGGCCTGGCGTGCTGCGATTCATGGGGTTGCAAAGAGTCGGACACGACTGAGCGACTGAACTGAACTGAACTGAACCACTCTAATGGCAGAGGAACTAAAGAGCCTCTTGATGAGGGTGAAAGAGGAGAGTGAAAAACCTGGCTTAAAATTCAACAGTAAAAAAACTAAGATCATGGTATCCTGTCCCATCACTTCATGGCAAATAGAAGGGAAAAAAGTGGAAGTAGTAACAGATTTTATTTTGGGGGCTCAAAAATCACTGTGGATGGTGACTGCAGCCACGAAATTAAAAGATACTTGCTTATTAGAAGCAAAGCTATGATAAACCTAAACAGTGTATTAAAAAGCAGAGATGTCAAAGCTATGGTTTTTCCAGTAGTCGTGTATGGATGTGAGAGTTGGACCGTGAAGAAAGCTGAGCTCCAAGGAATTGATGCTTTCAAGTTGTGGTACTGGAGAAGACTCTGGAGATTCCTTTGGATTACAAAGAGATCAAATCAGTCAATCCTAAAGGAAATCAACCCTGAATATTCTTTGGAGGGGCTGTTGCTGAAGCTGAAACTCCAGTACTTTGTCTACCTGATGCGAAGAGCAAATTCATTGGAAAAGACCTTGATGCTGGGAAAGATGGAAGACAAAAAGAGAAGGGGGCAGCAGAGCATGAGATGGTTAGATGGCATCACCAACTCAATGGATTTGAATCTGAGCAAACTCAGAAACAGTGGAGCTGTGCTGCAGTCCACTGGGCCTCAGAGTCTGACATGACTTAGCGACTGAACAGCTAAGAAAGTTGTCACAATACAATCTAACAAAATTGTTTTGAATAAAGTTAAGATAAATAGGTGTCACTAGACTCACCTTATGGAAAAACACTAATAAACTTTTGGACCAATCCAATATCTATTTAATCCAATATCTATTCCTTTTACACATATACCTTTGTCCCCTATGTCCTGTTTTTCCTACCAAAGAAAAAGTTTTGAGGACAGTGCTGTTCCTTGCACAGACAATGTCAATAAATCTAAGCAAGAATAAATATTCCCCTGATATCACCAAATAATTGATTTGCTGCTCCTAGACTGTTGATCTATGCCTTAGGCATCGCTATAGGCAATGCCAAAGAATGCTGAAACTACCACACAATTGCATTCATCTCATATGCTAGTAAAGTAACGGTCAAAATTCTCCAAGCCAGGCTTCAGCCATACGTGAACCGTGAACTTCCAGATGTTCAAGCTGGTTTTAGAAAAGGCAGAGGAACCAGAGATCAAATTGCCAAGATCTGCTGGATCATCAAAAAAAGCAAGAGAGTTCCAGAAAAACATCTATTTCTGCTTTATTGACTATGCCAAAGCCTTTGACTGTGTAGATCACAATAAACTATGGAAACTTCTGAAAGAGATGGGAATACCAGACCACCTGACCTGCCTCTTGAGAAACCTATATGCAGGTCAGGAAGCAACAGTTAGAACTGGACATAGAACAACAGACTAGTTCCAAATAGGAAAAGGAATATGTCAAGCCTGTATATTGTCACCCTGCTTTTTTAACCTATATGCAAAGTACATCATGAGAAACGCTGGGCTGGAAGAAGTACAAGCTGGAATCAAGATTGCCGGGAGAAATATCAATAACCTCAGATATGCAGATGATACCACCCTTATGGCAGAAAGTGAAGAGGAGCTAAAAAGCCTCTTGATGAAAGTGAAAGAGAGTGAAAAAGTTGGCTTAAAGCTCAACATTCAGAAAATGAAGATCATGGCATCTGGTCCCATCACTTCATGGGAAATAGATGGGGAAACAGTGGAAACAGTGTCAGATTTTTTTTTTTTTGGCTCCAAAATCACTGCAGATGGTGATTGCAGCCATGAAATTAAAAGATGCTTACTCCTTGGCAGGAAAGTTATGACCAACCTAGATAGTATATTCAAAAGCAGAGACATTACTTTGCCGACTAAGGTTTATCCAGTCAAAGCTATGGTTTTTCCAGTGGTCATGTATGGATGCGAGAGTTGGACTGTGAAGAAAGCTGAGCGCTGAATAATTGGTGCTTTTGAACTGTGGTGCTGGAGAAGACTCTTGAGAGTCCCTTGGTCTGCAAGGAGATCCAACCAGTCCATCCTAAAGGAGGCCAGTCCTGGGTGTTCACTGGAAGGACTTATGCTGAGGCTGAAACTCCAATACTTTGGCCACCTCATGTGAAGAGTTGACTCATTGGAAAGGACTCTGATGCTGGGAGGGACTGGGGGCAGGAAGAGAAGGGGATGACAGAGGATGAGATGGCTGGATGGCATCACTGGCTCGATGCACATGAGTCTGGGTGAACTCCGGGAGTTGGTGATGGACAGGGAGGCCTGGCGTGCTGCGATTCATGGGATCGCAAAGAGTCGGAGACGACTGAGCGACTGAACTGAACTGACTGATTTTACCAGTTACTGCCTAACTGGTAAAATGACCATAATAATACTGCTCTCACCTGAGGCTACACACCAGAGATACTGTATGCAGCTGCAAGTTAATCATGTCTCTATGTGGCTTAAAAGCCAGACAAAATACATATATACAAGCAAGGTGTAATTCAAAATACAAAGGTAGGTCATGTCATTTTCTCATCTCTGAAACTAAAGGTAGAAAGAAACGAGTTAAACGTATCCATTCTTCCTTCATAAGAAGTTGAGATCAAATAGTATAATCAAACCCTCAGAGCCAGTCATCTTCCCTTTTTGGTTCAAATACTGTATTGATTCTCATTTTTTAGAAAATAAAGTGTTGTTTTTATCTAATATAGCGCTTCTCAACACTTACTGTGAATCAGAATTACCTGAGGGAATTACTGATGCTTGAGACCCATACTGATTTAATTGGTCTTGATAATAAATGCCCTGTGTGCTTCTAATATGCAACCAGCATTGATAATCACTGATCCAAGAGAAAGGGCATGCCCCATAAAGTGATCGTGATACTTAGAAAGCGCCTATCCTCTTAGGTTTTGTTGTGTTGTTGTTCAGCTGCTAAGTCATACCTGACTCTTTGTGACTCCATGGACTGCAGCATGCCAGGCTTCCCTGACCTTCATTATCTCCCAGGGCTTACTCAAATTCATGGCCATTGCCATAGAACCGTCTCATCCTCTGCTGCCTCCCTCTTCTTTTGTTGTCAATCTTTCCCAGCATCAGGGTCTTTTCCAATCAGTTGGCTCTTCCCATTAGGTAGCCAAAGTATTGGAACTTCAGTTACAGCAACAGCCCCTCCAGTGAATATTCAGGATTGATTTCCTCTAAGACTGACTGGTTGGATCTCCTTGCAGCCCAAAGGACTCTCAAGAGTCTTCTGTAGCACCACAGTTTGAAAGCATAAGTTCTGTGTTCAGCCGCTTTTATAGTCCAACTCTCGTATCCATACAAGACTACTGGAAAAACCATAGGTTTGACTATGCAGACCTCTTACTTTAGTTAGCATTAAAGAAGTTGTACCTAACCAACAGAGGTGATAACCACAGTAAATTGTAGTAATTTTTGGAGTTTGGGGGCAATTCTGGGAATGTAAAAACTGGGAGTTTGTTCCAATGATGTTATGAAAAGACCACCGACTAGACTGTTAAGAAGATTAATTTCTAAGCTTATTTGGAATGTCATCTAATCCTTCTGACCTGCAGATACCACTTGCAAAAAAGGAAAGGTATCTCTAAGGACAAACCCAGCTGTAGGATTCCCTCAATTTTTGGTTCCAGGACACAAGGGAGTCCCAATAGGTCAGTGAGAACATACTGCTAACAGTCGGAGTAGGATGTGAAAGCTCTCCTTAAATGTAAGACAGGCATGCGTGTGTGTTCAGTCGTGTCCAACTCTTTGCGACCTCATGGGCTGTAGCCTGCCAGGCTCCTCTGTCCATGGAGTTTTCCAGGCAAGGATACTGGAGTGGGTTACCATGCCTTCCTCCAGGGGATCTTCCCAACCCAGAGATCGAACCCACGTGTCCTGTGTCTCCTGCATTGGCAGGCGGATTCTTTACCACTGAGCTACCTGGGAAGCCCAAATGTAAAGACATTAGATAAAATAGGGATTAGTTTGCTTTATCTGCTCTGTAGGGTATAGCAAGCCCCAAACAGCCCAGGTAATGGGAAGGCAGATGTCAGTTCAATAAAATGGAACCTAAGATGGAGGAAATGGCAACCTACTCCAGTATTCTTACCTGGAAAATTCCATGGACAGAAGTGCTTGGAGGGCTACAGTCCAAAGGGTTTCAAAGAGTTGGACGCCACTGAGCAACTTAGGATGCATGCATGCCTTAATAAAAACACTTTTAAAAATAAGATGATTTCATGATTGGACCTAAGATAAAAACAGATCTTAAATAGTAAGGTGCTTGCTGGCCTGAGAAGAGCTCCAGAAAAGATTGTGTACCCTTATTTTTCACATCCCCCATCCATAACCTATGAACTTCTTGAGGTCAAGGGTTTGCATTATATCTCCATATCTTCACTAAATAAAATTGTATCTGGAGCCCAGTGTACGTCCAATAAGGGTTAGTGGAATGTCAAAAATATTTAACAATATGACACAGAGCCAATTGGTCAGAATGGACACTAACAGATGGCGTTGCTCAGCTAGTTGATATTGCTTTAGTTTTTGGATCTTTTGGGAGTTCAGGAAGGACAGAATAATAGACTGAAAGGTATGAGGTGAGTTTGGAACAATAGTTATTTAAAAATTCTAATATTTTAGCACCATTATCCTATCCATACATACTAGATGAACATTGGTTTTATATCATGAAAAATGAATTGATGAGTGAATCAATCAGTAANAGTTCAGGAAGGACAGAATAATAGACTGAAAGGTATGAGGTGAGTTTGGAACAATAGTTATTTAAAAATTCTAATATTTTAGCACCATTATCCTATCCATACATACTAGATGAACATTGGTTTTATATCATGAAAAATGAATTGATGAGTGAATCAATCAGTAAGATTACAGTAGAGAAATAGAAAATGGTAAACTTGGATTCTAGTCCTGTTCTACCAGTAACTGACTGGGTAAAGCTGAACACATTATTTCAGCCACCCTCTGCCTTAGTTTCTTCATATATAAACTGAGAACTATAATCTTACCCTAAGATTATAGTTAATCAATCAGGGCTTACCTGATAGCTCAGTTGGTAAAGAATCCGCCTGCAATGCAGGAGACCCAAGTTCAGTTGCTGGGTCGAGAAGTTCCACCGGAAAAGGGATAGGCTACCCACTCCAGTTTTCTTGGGCTTCCCTTGTGGCTCGGCTGGTAAAGAATCCACCTGCAGTGCAGGAGACCTGGGTTCAATCCCTGGGTTGGGAAGATCCCCTGGAGAAGGGAAAGGCTATCCACTCCAGTATTCTGGCCTGGAGAATTCCATGGACTGTACAGTCCAGGGGTCGCAAAGAGTCAGACACGACTGAGTGACTTTCACTTCACAGTATCAGTCATCGTGTGGCTTACAGGAAATATCAGATACAAAGTTACATTGCAAAGCTAAATAATTCTGTTCAAATACTGGTTTTGATAAATAAATATGATGAGGGCCTTTAAATGACACCATTCAGACGAAGACTATAATTCTACCCCCTCTGAGGTTCACAAGACATTTTTCTCTTCTAGGAAGTGAGAAGGCAACATTTACTCCTGGTTACTCTCACTCCAGCCCCACTTTGGAAAGGGCTTGTCTCTCCAGTGGCGTCCCCTGATGCTACTGTTGTTGCCAAGCAACAAAGAGCTAAGCAGGAGCAAAATGTAATTGTCCCAGGAAGGGAATTCCAGGTCTGACAATGACTGGATTGTAGTTTGGGAAACTTTGCTTATCTGATGCAAGAAATTCACTACAGGAAGATTTCTTATCACAGGGTTCCTTCTGCAGATGCTCCAAGAGGGCAACTTTCACTACTTGAAAGGTGGGGGGAGGAGCATTCTTCTGGGTTGTCACTTTCTGGCTCCCTGGCACACTTTTTGTCACTGTGATTTCAGAGAGCCCCACATCTGCAGCAAGATTTGGAATGCTCCCAATTCCTAACTGAGCCTTAGGAGCCCAGCTCTAAGAAATTTATGTGTATTATCAATGTGTATGGTGCAGGAGCTGAAAGGAGATCAGGAGGAATACTACAGGTGATGCAATGTCTTCATTGCCCCTAAAACCCCACTATTTGATTCAAAACAGACACAGGTATGCACAGAAAGGTGTTGTAAGGACTGCTTGTTTATATTGAGGGGAATTATTGAAAGGATACAGAGGAACCTCATGGAAGGCAAATACAGGAAGTATACCAGGCCCTGTGGGATCTGGGAAGTCGCCAGGCAGCTCTTCTCTCTCTTCCTCTCCAGGGTTACACTGTCTCTTGTCTGTGCCTTTTTTATTTATTGGTTTCACCCTTTCACAGACAAAGGCCAAGGGCCGTGAAAGCGAACCTGCTTGAGGAAGCGGAAACAAATTCCTCAAAGTTACACCCTAGTTTGTAGAACTAGGCTTTGAAACTCAGTAGTCTGATGCCAGAGCCTACTCTCTTATTCACAGACCCATACAGCTGCTCTGTTGCAGTATTGCCTAGTCAAGAAACAGCGCAGAGACACCTGCATGTTCCTTAAATCACTTCTTTATAATGAATTGAATGAGCTTGTTGATTTCAGCCTTCTAACTAAAAACAATCACAGTAACATTACAACTTTGAATTACAGAGCTGGAGGGTCCATTAAAGATCATTTGGACCAAGAAATTCACTTGAGAGAGGAGAGAAAACTGAGAACCAGAAAGATAAACTAATAAATTTCCCAAATTTCCAGGCAGGTGACAAAGCCAGGTTTTGAAACCAGGACATTATACTCAGCTACTAGGGCTTAATTGTATCCTCTGCAAACCAACTCAGACTCTGAAAGAGAGAACTAAGAATTAGGAGCTTCCCTGGTGGGTCAGTGGTAAAGAATTCTCCTGCCAGTGCAGGAGACACAGGTTGAATCCCTGATCCAGGAAGATCCCACATGCCCTAGAGCAACTAAGCCCACGCGCCACAACAGTTGGGCCTGTGCTCTGAAACCCAAGAGCCACAACTACGGAGCTCACGTACTGCAGCTGCTGAAGCCTGCATGCCCTGGAGCCTGTGCTCCACTGTAAGAGAAGCCACTGCAATGAGAGGCTCACGCACCACAACTAGCGAGGAGCTGCTTCTCGCCGCAACTAGAGGAAGTCTGCAGGCAGCAAGGAAGACCCAGCACAGCAAAAAACAATAAATAAACAAAATTTAAAGAGAAGAACTGGAAGGTTCACCAAATGGCACACCCATGAACCTTCAAAATAGGGAGATTTGGGCATGCTCTCTTTTAGAAAATAATTTAGCACATACTTTTGTGATTGTCCACTTTTTACTCCAGATTATAGACCAGAGGAAAGAATACAGGGTTGAATCCTTCACGGTTAGACTAATATTCTCTCAGAAATTATTTTACCTTTTGTCTTGTAATAATTGAGAGTAGGAGGTGTATTAGAGGGAAAGGTAGAAGAAAAATATATTTTCAGAAGTTAAGAATAAGAATGTATATGTGGGGTATTTCTGAAAACAATTGGTAACACAAAATCAGGAATCCTGGCTCAGACAGTAAAGAATCTGCCTGCAATGATGGAGACACAGGAGATGCAATTTCAGTCTCTGGGTCAGAAGATCCCCTGCCGAAAGAAATGACAACTCAGTCCAGTATTCTTGGCTGGAAAATCCCATGGACAGAGGAGCCTGGTGGACTACAGTCCCTGGGGTCACAAAGAGTTGGATACAGCTAAGCGGCTAACATGCACAGACAAAGCAAAATCAATTATTTGATGTCATATGTTCATATTGAAAGATACAGGATTCAGCCATTCATCCTACAAGTTACTAGGTACAGGGCGTAATGAAAAGGACTGTGAGATGTATAAAGAAGGATAATATACCATCTCAACATGGTAGACATTCTCAATCTAGGCAGGAACTCACAAGCTTTAGTTTCCAATCTGCAGAGAAGTTGATTCAAGATAATTCTAAGTTCAATCAGAAATGATGACCAAGTATAATAACTTACAATTTTGCTTATCCAGACCCTCAGTTAGTTTTACCAAAGTAATCACTTTCTGAACATCTCACATAGTATTATAAATAAACAATCTCCCTTGTAGAAAATATTTAGGTACCTGTAGTTTATTATATAGTCTATAATCAATTTGTATTATCTCCTATTAAAATTAGAAAAAAACCTGGTATCTAGGATGAATGATCATCAAGCCCTGAGACTTTCAATTAATTAAATTATATGGGTCTGTGTATGTATTTCCATCCTAGCCCCTAGTTTCTCAATGGTGAATTCCTTAGATAATAAGATAATAGTACAAAATACTAAGTACAGTGGTTATTGGGATGGTAAGTAGGAAGATGGGAATAGTTTCCATTTAGCGTATTTACCTAGATTATCTTTTTTCTTAAATGAAGTATAGTTGTTTTACAATGTTATGTTAAGTGTTAGATTCAGATATACAGCAAAGTGAGATGTATATGTATATATATAGATGTTCTTTTTCAGATTCTTTTTCATTATAGGTTATTATAAGATATTGAATATAGTTCCCTGTGCTATACAGTAGGTCCTCATTGTTTATAAATTTTACATATAGCAGTGTTAGATTATCCTTGTCTTCTGTATGGACTCTCGCCTCTTCCGGTAGCCCACAATTCTGCTCACGGTGATATACCATCCTTTGGAGGCTATGGCTATTTGCTGTTGATGTTCAGTCACTAAGTCATGTCCAAGTCTCTGTGACCTCATGGGCCACAGCACACAAGGCTTCCCTGTCCTTCACTATCTCTTGGAGTTTGCTCAAATCCATTTCCATTGAGTTGGTGAGACCATCTAATCATCTCATCCACTGCTGCTCTCTTCTCCTTTTGCCTTCAATCTTCCCCAGCATCAGGGTCTTTTCCAAGGAGTCAGCTTTTTTGCATCAGGTAGCCAAAGTATTGGAGCTTCAGCATCAGTCCTTCCAATGAATATTCAGAGTTTATTTCCTTTAGGATTGACTGATTTGATGTTCTTGCTTCTCAAGGGACTCTCAAGAGTCCTGTCCAACACCACAATTCAAAAGCGTCAATTCTTTGGCACTCAGCCTTCTTTATGGTCCAATGCTCACATTCCATACATAACTACTGGAAAAACCATAGCTTTGACTATATGAACCTTTCTGGGCAAAGTGAAGTCTTTGCTTTTTAATATACAACCTAGGTTTGTCATAATTTTTCTTCCAAGGAGCAAGCATCTTTTAATTTCATGGCTGCAGTCACCATCCAGAGTGACTTGGGAGTCCAAGAAAATAAAATCTGTCACTGCTTCCACACTGACAGATTATTATTTGTATCTAATGTTTTATCCATGGGAGCAACCTGTGTGTAGTTGCAGAGTTGTGACACATAATACAATTATCTCAAACTAACACACTCAAGTTTGAAAGAACAAAGGAGAAAGGAAATGAGCAAATTAATAAAATTTAATTTTGTTTAATCTTAGTGCATAAGATAAACCATTCACTTGATATATAGTGTTCTTTAAGTAAGGGTGCCTCCCTGTGAAACTGGTAACAAAGGATTTTCTCTAGTGTCAGACACAAGACTGATAAAAGGCAATTCTACTTCTTATCTAAAGATTCACATATTTATTAGTTGTGTCAGGATAGGTGTGAAAAGGCCAGAGCTCAGTGCTATATCTGTTCAGAAGGTGTGGCAGACTCTGTGGGGGAATCCCCCTAAAAGCAGTGGCCCAGCCATATAGGCAGGGCAAGCTTCCAGCAGAGATATCAATGTTTAGTCATAGCTTCTATAAAGGGACAAAGGTAAAGTTGTAGGTGTGCCAGCAGGTCGGCAGACAATTATAAAAATGAATATACAGCAGCAAACACTGCAGGTAACATCTGCAAGGTCTGTCCACGGCCTGGGAGAAAAAGGAGGTTGTCAGAGTAAGAAGGGAACCCAGATCTGGACCCAGATCAAGTCAGGTCATTAGAAATGGTGATCATAATAGAAATTAAAGCAAAAGCGAAGTCTTCTGAATCCACTGGGGTGCAATGACGCCCAAGAAGTTATCTCTGAAGCTCAAAGAGGGACTCTGACAGTCATATTGGAGCACCAGTGGGGCAGTGAGCCCAATCAAATGTTATTACAGAAACAGACTGTCCTGGGAGGAAATCAAATATTCAGCATCAAGTCATGTCATGCTGCCTCAACACTCCTAGCACTAAGTGAAGTCGCTCAGTCGTGTCTGACTCTTTGTGACCCCATGGACTGTAAGCTTACCAGGCTCCTCCATCCATGGGATTTTCCAGGCAAGAGTACTGAAGTGGGTTGCCATTTCCTTCTCCANTTCAGCATCAAGTCATGTCATGCTGCCTCAACACTCCTAGCACTAAGTGAAGTCGCTCAGTCGTGTCTGACTCTTTGTGACCCCATGGACTGTAAGCTTACCAGGCTCCTCCATCCATGGGATTTTCCAGGCAAGAGTACTGAAGTGGGTTGCCATTTCCTTCTCCAGGGGATCTTCCCAACCCAAGGATCAAACCTGGGTCTCCCGCATTGCAGACAGATGCTTTACCTTCTGAGCTACCAGGGAAGCTAGCACAATGTTTGGGTTCTAAGCATCACCCTACTGGTTCAAGAAGAGACTGGAGAGACTACTTAAGTTCATTCATAAATCAGATTGCTTTGATGCCTGGAATGGGTTGAACTTTTATGCAGAAATCAATTTATCTGCTGTGGAAAGGTGAGGAAGATATCAGCAGAAGAACTGAGGAAGCAGAGTGAGAGATGTTAAAAAGGTCCTTAAAGGGTGTAAAGACAATTTCATTTATATTGAGAAACAGCTTCTACTCAGGTTCTAGCTTTTAGTTCGTTAGTTTAAAGAGTAAATTTTTAAAACTTGTGAACTTAGAAAAAATAGAATTATTATCTAATTGAATGTGGATTAGTATGAATATAAGTGTTCTGTTTTACCCAATAGATTTTAAGTCAGTCAGGAAGAGAAACAAGCTTTTGCTTCAGCATTTTCAAAATATTTATTGAATAACAACTACTGCTAGAGACTTTCTTTACCATAGATTTCTCTCTTGCTGCAATTCCTCGCCAACAATTAATACCTACCACTGCCCCCACAATCTTCTGCATGAGCCATTTTTTGTGTTTATCGCCAATCTCTTTCTACAGCTCCTAGATAAAATATTTGTCTGCCTAGTCCTTGTCACCCTAAGGAAGAGCTGCCAGAAACATGGGGTTCTACCTTTCCAATTATCTTAAGTCAGGAGATTCTGCTCTTGCTGAGGTGGGAAGAGGAAACCAGACATGAAGAACAACCAGCTCAGAACATTCAAGAGTTCTGGTCAGAGGAGAAAATGGCTAGCTTAATCATTTTCTACAATAGTAAACATTAGATAATTTGCAGCCTCCAGCCGGGGAAGGCAATGGCACCCCACCCCAGTACTCTTGCCTGGAAAAACCAATGGACGGAGTAGCCTGGTGGGCTGCAGTCCATGGGGTCGCTAACAGTCGGACAGACTGAGCGACTTCACTTTCACTTTTCTCTTTCATGCATTGGAAAAGGAAATGGCAACCCACTCCAGTATTCTTGTCTGGAGAATCCCAGGGACGGGGGAGCCTGGCGGGCTGCCGTCTATGGGGTCGCACAGAGTCGGACACGACTGAAGTGACTTAGCAGCAGCCTCCAGCCAGGCCTCTCCCATTTGAATCTCCTCTTCTCTCTTATTCCCAAACTCTCTCTGCTGCTGCTGCTAAGTTGCTTCAGTCGTGTCTGACTCTGTGCCTCCATAGGCGGCAGCCCACCAGACTCCCCCACCCCTGGGATTCTCCAGGCAAGAACACGGGAGTGGGTTGCCATTTCCTTCTCCAATGCATGAAAGTGAAAAGAGAAAGTGAAGTCTCTCAGTCGTGTCCAACCCTTAGCAACCCCATGGACTACAGCCTACCAGACTCCTCCATCCATGGAATTTTCCAGGCAAGAGTACTGGAGTGGGTTGCCATTGCCTTCTCGGAAACTCTCTCTACCCTGTACATATCTTCACTGGCTAAACAGAACTTAAGGTTAAGATTTACATTGACTTACAATAGGTGTTTGGTTATATGGAAGGGTAAGTAGACTTCTTTTCTTTTCTTGAGAGTCCCTAGGACTGCAAGGAGATCCAACCAGTCCATCCTAAAGGAGGTCAGTCCTGAGTGTTCACTGGAAGGACTGATGTTGAAGTTGAAACTTCAATACTTTGGCCACCTGATGCAAAGAGCTGACTCATTTGAAAAGACCCTGATGCAGGGAAAGATTGAAGGCGGGAGGAGAAGAAGATGACAAAGGATGGGATGGTTGGAAGGCATCACTGACTCAATGGACCAGAGTTTGAGCAAGCCCCGAGAGCTGGTGATGAACAGAGAGGCCTGGAGTGCTGCAGTTTATTGGGTTGCAAAGAGTCGGACAGGATGGAGCGACTGAAATGAACTGAACTGAACTGATTCTGNCTGTCTCTTATACACATCTAGATGTGTATAAGAGACAGGTCCATGGCGTCGCTAACAGTCGGACAGACTGAGCGACTTCACTTTCACTTTTCTCTTTTATGCATTGGAAAAGGAAATGGCAACCCACTCCAGTATTCTTGTCTGGAGAATCCCAGGGACGGGGGAGCCTGGCGGGCTGCCGTCTATGGGGTCGCACAGAGTCGGACACGACTGAAGTGACTTAGCAGCAGCCTCCAGCCAGGCCTCTCCCATTTGAATCTCCTCTTCTCTCTTATTCCCAAACTCTCTCTGCTGCTGCTGCTAAGTTGCTTCAGTCGTGTCTGACTCTGTGCCTCCATAGGCGGCAGCCCACCAGACTCCCCCACCCCTGGGATTCTCCAGGCAAGAACACGGGAGTGGGTTGCCATTTCCTTCTCCAATGCATGAAAGTGAAAAGAGAAAGTGAAGTCTCTCAGTCGTGTCCAACCCTTAGCAACCCCATGGACTACAGCCTACCAGACTCCTCCATCCATGGAATTTTCCAGGCAAGAGTACTGGAGTGGGTTGCCATTGCCTTCTCGGAAACTCTCTCTACCCTGTACATATCTTCACTGGCTAAACAGAACTTAAGGTTAAGATTTACATTGACTTACAATAGGTGTTTGGTTATATGGAAGGGTAAGTAGACTTCTTTTCTTTTCTTGAGAGTCCCTAGGACTGCAAGGAGATCCAACCAGTCCATCCTAAAGGAGGTCAGTCCTGAGTGTTCACTGGAAGGACTGATGTTGAAGTTGAAACTTCAATACTTTGGCCACCTGATGCAAAGAGCTGACTCATTTGAAAAGACCCTGATGCAGGGAAAGATTGAAGGCGGGAGGAGAAGAAGATGACAAAGGATGGGATGGTTGGAAGGCATCACTGACTCAATGGACCAGAGTTTGAGCAAGCCCCGAGAGCTGGTGATGAACAGAGAGGCCTGGAGTGCTGCAGTTTATTGGGTTGCAAAGAGTCGGACAGGATGGAGCGACTGAAATGAACTGAACTGAACTGATTCTGGCTCTAATGAAGTGGCTTGTATCATACCTATCCACCCTCTAAGAAAATAGCACCTCTATTTGAAGACATTTGAGAGTATCTAAGGAAGCCAAAACATGAAATGTCAGAATCCCCAAAAGAAGGGGAAAGAATTGAGGAAAGTCAGATACTCTGCACTGTTTTTCCTTCAAACATTTGCTGATTCAGAAGACTTACATGGAATATGAGCAACCAAGCAGAAAGGAGTAACTAAAAAGTAGCAAAGCTAAGCAGGCTCTGACTATATCACAAGGCTGGGAGACAAAAAAATGTAGTTTAGGACTTCCAAGGCAGCCAGGACTTGAGCAGTCAGTCACAGAGAGAAATACAACCCAGACAAGTAAGCTCTTGTGCTGATTTTCCTCTCATGAAATGTAATGATTCCTAAGGAACGTGTAGCATGGGAGGAAAAATATTATAATTCATGCCCAACCAAGAAGGATGGATTCTGGTAAATATTCCTAGGCTTTCTTTTGGAATCCTGAAAGTCTCTCTTCTTAGGAATAAGAATAAACTCAAAAGAGACTAGGTCTTATAGTACTAGAAGTCCAGCTCCAAATTAATTCAATATCTGATTAAATTAAGGTGAGCAGTCTGTAAGACTCAAAAGAATATTTTCTCTGGAGGAAAACAGCACGAATTAGAACTTCTATAATTTGTATACATGTGCCAGATGTGGCATCGATCAAAATTTATTAGGCATTCAAGGAGATGAAGAAAAGAAAAAAATAGATAATTAAAATGCTAAAAGTTGATCCCGACTTGGAATTATCGGACATAGAGTATAAAATAATTGTGATTAACATATTAAGAAAAAAAAGTTGCAAACTTTCACAGGATTCATACTTTTCTTTAAAAATGAAATAGGAATTCTAGAAGAAAAAATTCAGAAACAGAAAGTAAAGTCTCTATAAATGGGTTTAATGACCAACTAGGCACAATTTAAGAGAGGACTGGTAAACTGGAAGTTAGGTCAACATTTCTGAGATGCTCAGAGCCATTTTTTAAATAGAAAAATAAAAACTTTGGGTTTTCCAAAAAAAATTGTTGATGAGCTTGTCAGTTATGTATGTTTGAATTTGTGTTTATGTGTGTTATAGAAATGATATTCTTTTTTAAAATTGAAGCAGAGTTGATTTATAATACTGTGTTAGTTTCATGTATATAGCATAGCTATTCAGTTTTTTGTGGATTATATTTCTTTATAGGCTATCAAAGATATTGTCTATAATTCCCTGTGCTATATTGTAAGTCCTTGATGCCTATCTATTTTATGTATAGTAGTTTGTATTTATTAATGCCATACTTCTAATTTGTACTTCCCTCCTCCTTTTCCCCTTTGGTAAGCATAGTTTTTTTTTTTTTTTTTAATGTCTGTAAGCCTATTTCTGCTTTGTATACACATTCATTAGTATTTTTTAGACTTCACATATAAGCAATATTATATAGCATTTGTCATTCTCTGACTTATTTCACTAAGCATAATTTTCCCTAGGTCCATCCATGTTGATGCCCTGGTAATATTTCATACCTTTTTTGTGGCTGAATAATATTCCATTAGACACATAAACACACACACACACACACATCTCACATCTTCTTAAACTGATCATCTGTGATGGGCAGTTGGGTTGCTTCTGCATCTTGATTATTGTGAGTAGTGCTGTTATGAACATTGGGGTGTATGTATCTTTTGAGCTACTGTTCTTTTTTTTTTTTTTTTCTGGACATATAGCCATAAGTGTGATTGCTGGATGATATTGTAATTCTATTTTTTGTTTTTTTGAAATATGTCCATACTGCTCTCCACAGTGACTGCACCAATTTACATTTTCACCAACAGTATACAAGAATTTCCTTTCCTTCACAGCCTTGCCAACACGTATTATTTGTAGACTTTTTTTGTTACAGCCACTCTGATAGATATGGTGATACTTCAGTATGGTACTGATTTGCATTTCTCTATTAGTGATGTTGAGCATCTTTTCCTATACCTGTTGGTCATCTGTATGTTTTTGGAGAAATGTCTATTTAGGTCTTCTGCCCACTTTTGATTGTTTGGTTTTTTGATATTGAGCTACATGAGCTGGTTGTATATTTTGGATATTAATCCCTTGTTGCTTGTATCATTTGCAAATATTTTTTCCTATTCTATAATTTGTCTTTTCATTTTGTTGATGGCTTCCTTTGATGTGCAAAAGCTTTTAAGGTTGATTAAGTCCTATTTGTTTATTTTTGTTTTCATTTCTTTTACCTTGAGAGACTGATCTCAGAAAACATTGCTACAATTTATTTGAAAGAGTGTTTCATTTATGTTTTCTTCTAGGAGTTTTATGGTATCATGGTTTACATTTAGGTCTTTAAACAATTTGGGGTTTATTTTTTCATTGTTTTACATGCAGCTGTCCACCTTTCCCAGCACCACTTGTTGAAGAGATTATTTTTTCTCCATTGTATATTCTTGCTTCCTTTGTCATAGGTTAGTTAAATGTAGGTGGGTGGGTTTATTTTGGGGCTCTTTATTCTGTTCTACTGACTTGTGTGTCTCTATTTGTGAAAATACAACACTGTTTTGATTACTGTAGCTTTGTAGTATAGTCTGAAGTGTGGAATCGTTATACCTCCAAATTTGTTCTTTTTTCCTTAGGATTGTTTTGGCAATTCAGAATCTTTTGTGGTTTCATATAAATTTTAGGATTCTTTGTTCTATTTCTGTGAAAAACGTCCTGTGTTTTGACAGGGATTGTGTTAAGTCTGTAGATTGTTTTGGGTAGTATGGCCATTTTAATAATATCAGTCCATCAAACCCAAGAACATGGGATATATTTCCATTTCTTTGCATCATCTTCAATTTCCTTCAATATTTTATAGTTCTCAATCAACATTTTATAGTTTTCAGAGTATAGGTCTTTTGCTTCTTTGGTTAAGTTTATTCCTAGGTATTTTATTTATAAATAATATTCTATATATTTTTATTTATAAATAATATTTATACATCTATATATAATACTCTTCTATATATATATATTTAGTTTCAATTGAACACACAAAGTGTAGCAACAAAGCAGATATAATCCTGGCTTTTCTCTAATTTATAGTTTAATGGTAATGTTTACATAGGGAAAGTAAAAAGGAAGAAATAAAAGAAGGGAGGAAGAAGGAAAAAAAGTACATCTTTTCTCATACTTCAGAGACAAAGTCAAGAAGAGATAATTATCTAAATTAATCTGCTGCTGCTGCTAAGTCATTATTTATTTTAAGCTCATAACCTTCCTTTTCTATTATTTGGTTAATTCAGATTAACTTTCAATTTTTAATTTTGTTTGGACCACATGTCTCAGCACATTCTTATTTTTATCTTATCATATTTTAAAAACTGAATATCTTGTAATTTTATATATTCCCCTGAGATCTTCATTTGGATAATTTGCATGATTTTTAGAAGAAGGATTCTGAATGAGCCATGAATCTTGACATGGTATTAGATATGGTTGAGTATTGAATAAATACTTGTTTTAAATATTTGATAACTTTGTATCATCTTTTATGTTACATATATTAGAGAAAGTTTAAGGTCTTATAAATTAAAATATTATTTTATAAACTTAAAGAATATTAAGTAAATAAAGCTGTATTTGAAAAGACAGGAACTAAAAACGGAAAATGGTGGTCTTATGCAAGACAAAACAGATATTGAAGCCCATCCTTCCTTTCAACACCGTAGTTCATTATATGTCTCCTCCCTAGTCTTTTCCTCCTCTTCTCAGCCTACCTGTGAGCTTCAGCTTTCTTCTGGGCTTTGTGTTCCCAGAAATCTTCCACTGAAGTCTTTACCTCTGAAGAACCATTGCACTTTCCATTTTTATCACTTATTGACTCATTTCCTACCTATTTCTCCAGGCATTTTCTTTCATATACATGTCTTATCTTTAACTTAAAACCCTTTCAATCGGTAGACATTTAATACAAGATGCTATGGAAAGTACAAACAATATGCATACCCTCTCATACACCCATGGATATACATAGATCTCTGATGACTTCTGATTCATTGTTGCCTAATTCTTAATAGAATTTGTTGTTCAGTCATTAAGTCATATCCAACTCTTTGCAACCCCATTGACTGCAGCACATCAAGCTTCCCTGTCCTTCACTATCTCCTGTAGTTTGCTCACGCTCATGTCCACTGAGTCAATAAGGCTCTCCAACCATCTCATCATTTATTGCCTGCTTCTTCTCCTGCCTAATATCAATTCACTCATTAGTCTCCCATATAATAGAATCTCCACAGTTTTGATGAACACTAAAAAGATTTTACTTCCAGCTAACTTCATATCCCTCGTGGCTCAGACAGTAAATCTACCTGCAATGCAGGAGACCCAGGTTTGATCCCTGGGTTGGGAAGACCCCCTGGAGAAGGAAATGGCAACCCACTCCAGTACTCTTATCTAGAGAATCCCATGTATGGAGGAGCCTGGTAGGCTACAGTCCATGTGGTAGCAAAGAGTTGGACATGACTGAGTGATTTAACTCACCTTCACATCCAGGTGTGGCTGGGTGATTTTGTCCAATATAATGAAAATAACAGTGGCATGTAATCTATCACTCCTTATCCCTTTTCTAATACCTACAATGCAGGTGTTGCCATCTTGGCCCATGAAGTTGAGATTATGTACTATAAAGCAACAAGGTATAGAAGCATGACACTTGAAGCACTATGCCAGTCAGAATTGCCTGGCCAGATTTTGATTTTACATGGAGAAACTACTCTCTTGCAGTTTCTGTTATTTTAGGGTTTCCTTTTAGGGTTTCACTCCTAATCTATGCTAACTGACCAGGCTCTTTATCAGAATGTCATGCTAATATTCCTGTGCTTCAATACTCTCATGGTATAATAATAATGACCCTTCAATATTATAAGACTATTTTCAGTTCAGTTCAGTCACTCAGTCATGTCCAACTCTTTGCGTCCCCATGAATCGCAGCACACCAGGCTTCCCTGTCCATCACTAACTCCCAGAGTTCATTCAAACTCATGTCCATCGAGTCGGTGATGCCATCCAGCCATCTCATCCTCTGTCATCCCCTTCTCCTCCTGCCCCAAATCCCTTCCAGCATCAGGGTCTTTTCCAATGAGTCACCTCTTCACATGAGGTGACCAAAGTATTGGAGTTTCAGCTTTAGCATCAGTCCTTCCAATGAACACCCAGGACTGATCTCCTTTAGGATGAACTGGTTGGACCTCCTTGCAGACAGAAGTAAAATTTAGTTGTCATTGAATTCCAAAGTTAGTACACATTTCTCACATTTGATTGGTTCTTTAACAATGAAGAATATATATCAATAAAGGGCACTTCTTAGCTCAAACATGTCCCTCATCAAAAGAAATGACTATCCATAAACTTATTTAATTGTGTTAAGATATTGTCTCCAGGGGTTTCCTGTTAAAATATTAGTTTATGCCTGAATGAATATATACCAATTACAGGTTAGGTTAATGCCTCAAAGGATCTAAAATTGGCAAGTAGAGAATGTCAATTTTAGTATGATTTCCAGAAAAAAGTTTTAGTTTTAGAGTAAAGAGAACTTTTAGTTAGCTAAAGACTTATCTCTTATGACAAAGTTTCTGTAGTGCAACTAATGAGTTAATCTTTGAGGTTCTAGGTAAAATTAAAATGAAGATTTTTAAACAAAATGATACTCATTCCTGAGAGCTCCCAGAACTGCTAGAACTGAGATGTTCCCATCACAGCTATCGTCACTCCACACCCTTTCCCAGTTCATATTTTCCTACTTTTTGTTATATCCCCTGAGCTCAAAGTACTCTGTTTTTCAAGGCAAAACTAATACTTCTATTAATTAATCCATCTTAGACTGTTAATGACTGCCCTGTGTACATATAGGAGTGTTAAAGCTCCCCTGCAGTGACTGTAGTGGAGCGTCAACCTTGCTATACTCTGCTTAGTAGGGAAAGTAATTGTGTGGAAGTATTTCTTGGAACAGTCTCTGGAGTTCCACCTAAGAAGCATCTCTCTTATGCTTTGACAGCCTGACTGCTTAGGAAAACCAACATTGGGATAGAAAGAGGAGGGGTAAAACTGAGGCTAGCTAAAACTTAGGCATCTGGCCTCACCATTCAGGAAATACTGACTTATATTATCCTGTAGGAATAGAAACAATAATTGGAATTGATGCAACCATAGTCCTGAAGAGGGCAAAAGACCTCTGGACACTCCTGACTGACTTGGGTTTGTCATTTGAGAAAAACACTCAGAAGGTCTTGAGTGAAACCTAAGTAGTTATTAAAAGTGATAAGGAACTTGGAGTTTATGCTGAATTTCTCTGTAAATTTTACATTTTATGCTTTAAACTCGGGTTTAAAGAATGAATAGAGTAACATAAAGGGAAAAATTTGAGAGTGAATTGAAGAATTGAAGGTAATGTTGAATTGCCATTCCATCTATGTGATGTCTTTAGTTTTTGGGTGAGTATCACAAATACAATATGATCTTTATGGAGACTGACCTAGAATTTCCCCAGATTTATCTCAGAGAAAACTTGGCATACTAGAAAGAGGATGAGATGGTTAAGTGACATCAGCGACTTGATGGATATGAGTTTGAGCAAGCTTTGGGAGTTGGTGATGGACAGGAAAGCGTGGCATGTTGCAGTCCATGGGGTCACAAAGAGTTGGACATGACTGAGTGACTGAAATGAACTGAACTAGGTTTCTCATAATTTTTCTTCCAAGGAGCAAGTGTTTTTTAATTCCATGGCTGCAGTCACCATCTGCTGTGTTTTTGGAGCCCAAGAAAATAAAGTCTGTCACTGTTTCCATTGTTTCCCCATCTATTTACCATGAAGTGGTGGGGATTTGATCAATCATACTATTTCAGCCACCATCAGGCTGAATCCAGGCAGCCCAAGCCAAAATGATCAATTAAGCTGGGAGGTCTAAACACCAAATATCTAGAACCTCTCAGGTCCACAGTTATCTACAAAATGAGGCTAAAATTTGCCCACTTAATGATTCAACTTACTTTGTGAATCAAATTAGGTTATGAATATTGCAATCCTCTGAAAGTTAAAGTGCTGTATAAGTGGACAGCACATTAATCAACAGACTGGTCACTGTAGAGTCTAATCAGATCAATTAAAATCTATCAAGTCAACCAGGACTGAAGGAGAGAGCCAGTTGCCATGTAAAAACAGTCTACTTTAGGGCTGTCCCTTGTGTGCAATTTGCCACTTTTCCCTGTTTTTACTCCTGTTTAGTCCTGGAAACACTGCGAGTGATTTCCATCTGATTTAGGGAAGTAATAGAGCAAAGAGACTATCTTTAAACATAAAGAATACAATGAGAAACATTATGTGTGTATATAAAGAAAGTGAAATAAAACCAGGCGAAAAAATTTTACAGCTTGTCTCAAAAGAATTATAAAATTAGTAGATGAAGGGTATGTTGTTACATTTTTATATTTGCATTTTGCCAATGGAAGGGCCTCGTAATATTTTTACTATACTTGTAGACTTGGCTCTTCTGCCTATAACATGGATTGAAAGCTGATTCTCTGGAACTGGGGACTGCTGGGAAGTGAAATTATTTGAGGGATGGGAGACAGCCTGATGTTATGATGGGCCAAGCTTTTTCAGCATCTTCTCTGGGCACAGAGCTGAGCAGGTGCGTGGCATCAGGTCTGACTATGCTGCTCACGCCAAAGCTTCCATCAGACATTCCTAAAGATGCTCTTCTTTTCTACTCTCCATCCTCCTCATTTGGTATTCCATCATAAAAAGGAAAGCAAATGAAAGCAAAACACGTGATAATTACAAAAGGGCCTTATGGTTCCAGCTTTGTTTGCTGTTGTTCATTGTTCAGTCACTAAGTCATATCTGACTCGTTGTGACCCCACGGACTGCACCACGCCAGGCTTCCCTGTCCTTCACTATGTCCTGGAGCTTGCTGAAACTCATATCCATTGAGTCATGATGTCATCCAACCATCTCATCCTGTCACCCCTTCTCCTCCTGCCTTCAATCTTTCTGAGGATCAGGGTCTTTTCCAATGAGTCAGCTCTTCACATCAGGAGGCCAAAGTATTGGAACTTCAACTTCAGCACCAGTCCTTCCAATGAATATTCAGAGTTGGTTTTCTTTAAGATTGACAGATTTGATCTCTTTGCAATTCAAGGGACTCTCAACAGTTTTCTCCAATAGCCCAGTTTGAAAGCATCAATTCTTTGCCGCTCAGCCATCTTTATGGTCCAACTCTCACATCCATCCATAACTATGGGAAAAACCATAGGTTCGACTATATGGACCTTTGTCAGCAAAGTGATGTCTCTGCTTTTTAATATGTTGTCCAAGTTTTTCATAGCTTTTCTTCCAAGGAGCAAAGGTCTTTTAATATCATGGCTGCAGTCACTGTCTGCAGTGATTTTGGAGCCCAAGAAAATTAAATCTGTCACTGTTTTCATTTTTTCCTCATTTGTTTGCCATAAAATGATGGGACTGGATGCCATGATCTTAGTTTTTTGAATGTTGAGTTTTAAGCCAGTTTTTTTCACTCTGCTCTTTCACTTTCATCCAGAGGCTCTCTAGTTTCTCTTTGCTTTCAGCCCTTAGGATGGTATTATCTATGTATCTGGGGTTGCTGATATTTCTCCCAGCAATCTTGATTCCAGCTTGTGCTTCATTCAGCCCAGCATTTTGCTTAATGTACTCTGCATATAAGTTAAATAAGCAGGGTGACAATATACAGCCTTGACATATTCCTTTCCCAATTTGGAACCAGTCTGTTGTTCCATGTCTGGTTCTAACTGTTGCTTCTTAATCGGCATACAAGTTTCTCAGGAGGAAGTAAGGTAGTCTGGTATCCCATCACTTTAAGAGTTCTCCATAGTTTGATGTAATTCATACAGTCAAAAGCTTTAGCATACTCAGAGAAGCAGAAGTAGATGTTTTTCTGGAATTCTGTTGCTTTTTCTATGATCCAGCAGATGTTGGCCATTTGATCTCTGGTTTCTCTGCCTTTTCTAAATCCATCTTGTGTATATGGAAGTTCTTGGTTCATGTACTGTTGAAGCATAGTTTGAAGGATTTTGAGCATAATCTTGCTAGCATATGAAATAAGTGAATAATATAGTCGTTTGAACATTCTTTGGCATTGTCTTTCTTTGGGATTGGAATGAAAACCAACCTTTTCTAGTCCTGTGGCCACTGCTGAGTTTTCCAAATTTGTTGGCATATTGAGTACAGTACTTTAATGACATCATCTTTTAATATTGTGAATAGCTCAATTGGAATTCCATTACCTCCACTAACATTGTTCATAGTAACGATTCCTAAGGCCCACTTAATTTCACACTCCAGGATGTCTGGCTCTAGGTGAGTGATCACACCATGGTGGTTACCTGGGTCATTAAGACCTTTTTTGTACAGTTCTTCTGTGTGTTCTTGCCACCTCTTCTTAATCTTTTTTGCTTCTGTTAGGTCCTTGCAGTTTCTGTCTTTATTGTGCCCATTTTTGTATGAAATCTTCCCTTGGTGTCTCTAATTTTCCTGAAGAGATCTCTAATCTTTTCTGTAGATTTTTTTCCTCTATTTTTTTGTATTGTTCACTTAAGAAGTCTTTCTTATCTTTCCTTGCTATTCTTTGAACTCTGCATTAAGTTGTGTATACCTTTCCTGTTCTCTTCTTTTCTCAGCTATTTGTAAGTCCTCTTCAGAAAACCATTTTGTCTTCTCGTACTTTTTTTCCTTTGAGATGGTTTTGGCCAGGCCTCCTGTACAATGTTACAAATAGTTCTTTAGCCATACTATTTCAGGCATTCTGTCTATCAGATCTAATGTCTTGAATCTATTTGTCACTTCCACTGTATAATCATAAGGTTGATTTAGGGCATAACAGGAAAGCATCTGCCTACAATGTGGGAGACCCGGGTTCGATCCCTAGGTTAGAAGATCCTCTGAAGGAGGAAATGGCAACCCACTCCAGTATTCTTGCCTGGAAAATCCCATGGATGGAGGAGCATGACAGGCTATAGTCCATGGGGTCACAGAGATTCAGACACGACTGAGCGACTTCACTTTCATTTTGAATGGCCTAGTGGTTTTCTCTACTTGCTTACATTTAAGTTTAATTTTGCAATAAGAGCTCATGATCTGAGCCACAGTCATCTCCAGGTCTTATTTTTCTGACTATATAGAGCTTCTCCATCGCTGGCTGCAAAGAATGTTATCAATCTGGTTTCGGTATTGACCATCTGGTGATGTCCATGTGTATAGTCGTCTCTTGCATTGTTGGAAGAGAGTGTTTGCTATGTCCAGTGTGTTCTCTTGACAAAACTTTTTTAGCCTTTGCCCTGCTTCATTTTGTATTTCAGGGCCAAACTTGCCTTGAGTTTATGGGGCAACAGATGGTATCTCTTGACTTCCTACTTTTGCATTCCAATCCTCTATGGTGAAAAGGACATCTTTTTTTGGTGTTAGTTCTAGAAGGTCTTGTAGATCTTCATAGAACTGTCCAACTTCAGCTTCTTTGGCATTAGTGGTTGGAGCATAGACTTGGATTACTGTGATGTTGAATGGTTTGCCTTAGAAATAAACTGAGATCATTTTGTTGTTTGTGAGATTGCACCTAAGTACTGCATTTTGGACTCTTTTGTTGACTATAAGGGCTACTCCATTTCTTCTCAGGGATTCTTGCCCATAGTAGTAGATATAATTGTTATCTGATTTAACTTCACCCATTCCTGTCCATTTCAGTTCACTGATTCCTAAAATGTCTGAGTGACATACCTAGAATA
Source organism: Oreotragus oreotragus (assembly GCA_006410675.1). Lineage (NCBI taxonomy): Eukaryota > Metazoa > Chordata > Mammalia > Artiodactyla > Bovidae > Oreotragus > Oreotragus oreotragus. The sequence continues at coordinate 472,746 of SJYX01005955.1, read as the reverse complement.
GTGATGTTTACTCTTGCTATCTCCTTTTTGAGTCGGACACAAATGAGCAACTGAATAACAACAAATCTCCTTTTTGACCACATCCAATTTACCTTGATTCACCAACTTTGATGCTTATTCTTTATTCCCCTGATATTGTCAATGCTTTTTAATGATTAATGCTTCACTATTTGATTTATATCTGAAGAAATTTTACTCCTGCATTGCAAATTTGTTAATTTGTTTATTCAGTTTGCTATGGACTAAACTGCATGCCTCAAATATTCCTGTGTTGAAACCCTAATCCCTAATATGACTATATTTAGAGATAGGGCTTTTAGCAGGTAACTAAGGATACATGAAATCAGAAGAGTATGTCCCTAACCTGATATGATTGGTGGTCTTGTAAGAAGAGGAGGAGAGAGAGACCCAGAAGGTAGCCATCTGCAAGCCAAGATTGATCTCACTAAGAATCAGATTCGCTGGCACCTTCATCTTGGACTTTTTAGCTTCTGGTGCTATGAGAGAATGAATTTCTGTTGCTTAAGCCATCCAAGCTATGGTATTTTGTTACGGTGGCCAAAGCTGACAAATACACAGTTAAGTTGATTGGGCTTTTTAGTCCTCTATCAATTAAGAAGGATCAATTTGTCTATTCAGTTATGAAGCCATTTGTACTTCTCAAATGTGTACTGCCTTCACTATTCAAAAAAACAAGAAGGTGGTATCCAAAGGGGCTGCATAACTTGATAACATTTTCCCCATGATACGCATCTCAAATCTAGCACCAGAGCCTATTTTAGTGTGCTTAAACCACTGCACAAATTAGATACCATCAAATCCAGAGCCTTATCTCAAGTGTCAAAATAATCCATCTAAACATGATTCAAAAGAGAATTAATAAAAATGACTGTGTTGAAAAAAAGAGTTGTGATCAGCAAAAACCAAAGCAAAATAAAACTTTACCACAAGCAAGTCAAAATTTAAATGAGAGACTAGAGCAGTGTTTCACAATTTAGATCATAGACCAATAACATTATAAGAAAAGCAAATACAGAGACAGTTCACAGTAAAAGAAACATAAACACCTTTCACATTTATGAAAAGATTCTCTCTACACCCCTCATAATAAAAGAAATGCAAATTTAAATTTCACTGAGATGTTATTCTTCATCTATTAGATGGGGAAAATCCAAAAGTTTGATACTACATTCTTTTCAAGTCTGTGGGGCAACAGTTACTCTCATTCATGACAGAAGGGGAAATAAGTACATGCCTTCTGGAGATAAAGTTAAAAATATCCAAAATTTTAGGTATATCCTTTTGACCCAGATTGTCATTTATGAGAATTGATATTATGTGTAATATAACTTGCAAAAGTATAAAATGGCTTTTGTCCAAAATTATTCATTCAGAATTATTTGTAAAAGCAAACAAATGGAAAGACTGAAAAGTCCATCAATGAGAGACTGCTCAAATAAACTATGGCATTAATCATATGATAGAATACACTAAACTAAGAAAAGAGAGATGAACACCCTCTTTATGTACAGATATGGAAAGATCTCCAAGGCATATTGTTAGGTGAGAAAAGCAAAGGAAAAATGTTATGCTAACTTTAAAACACAAAGGAAAAATGTTATGCTAACTTTAAAACATCAAATACTTATAATGACCTAAATAAGTACTGCAAGATATACAAGCTTGTCAGTGTCTTATGAGGATAGAGATTAGTGAGTATGAGGCCAAAGGAGGATGAGAAAAAGAGTGAGACTTTTGACTCTACACATGTTCCTAAAATAATTTTTGTTTTTTGAGCCATGCAAATTCATTACCTATTCATAACTAATAAAAAAAATAACAATAGAAAGAGAGAGAGAAATCCATGAGGGGATTCCACAAGACGAATCCAGCATTCTCCTCAGTAATCCATGCCTCTTTGTTCTATTTTTTTGATGTGAAGAAAGTCTTCATTATGGCTCTTTTCAGTAGTTTCAGATTAATAACAACTTTGGCAGTTTAAAAAATACATATAGAAGAGTTAGTAACTTCATGTTCTGAAAATGCAATATTTAAAAGAAATTTGACCAAGAAAAAATAAGAACACAAGAATAATCTTGCCACAGTTTAAAATGTTCTCAATTACTGGCTATCTGTCTATAATGGAAATAACAGAGACCTTAGAGACTCGTCAATTTGAGTCCAAATCTCATTTCTGCCACCTTTGTGTCCTTGGATGAATATTTTTACTACTAAAACTTCAGTTACTGCTCTCTGATGGTCATTGTAGTAATATCTGTAGTAGTTGTACTGAATATCCATTAAGATTATCCAGGTTAAAGAGCTGGAATTGGTAGATCTGTCATAGAGGGTAGCTATTTTTAGATGCTTTCTATGTTGTCATTGTGAAAGTTCCATAAAGCCTGCAGTTGTTTACAAAATAAAGGCAGTCTACAGAGTCAATAACATTTCACCTATTTGAAATTTTACCATCTTCAATCTCACTTACCACCAGAGTACAGAAAAAGAAAGAAGCAAACAATGGCTCTCAGTAGCAAAACAGATTCTGCAAATATCTGTATGAATGGTTGAGCATTTGACTCTTAGAAGAGCCCCCTAAAAGCCCCCTTTAGAGCTAATTTGGCTTTGATTTCATGGTAGCGCTAAGAACAAAATTAGAGAACGAGCTGACAGAGTCATATTTACTGTCCAATGAAAGTGACAGAAATGGCCTGAGAGGAAGGCCATATAAAGCAAACATAGAAACTTAAGAGCATAACACTTGAGAGCTTTTTATCTAGGAATACATATCTATAGATACATATCCCAATAAGTTGTGAAGACCTTGCTGTTTCAGGCCAGGTCCATTGCAAATATTTATCCAACACCTTGACAAGGTATGGAAGAATAAAGATTTTCATTAAAAATGGTTAAAATAAAAGTTAATGTTGATACTTAAACACCTGCTTATGTCAAAAGCTCAGTTATCTTTAATTATTCATTCCCTGTGTTTTGTCACAAATACCTAAAATTTCACTGTATTCAGTACCTAAAGTTTTATTAGAAAGTGCTAGTCACTCAGTCGTGTCCAACTCTTTGTGACCTCATGGATTGTAGCCCACCAGGATCCTCTGTCCATGGAATTTTCCAGGCCAGAACACTGGAGTGGGTATCCATTCCCTTCTCCAAGGGATTTTCTTGATCCAGGGACCAAGCCTGGGTCTCCTGAACTGCAGGCAGATTCTTTACCATCTGAGCCACCAGGGCAGTCCTTTTAGAAACAGAAATTCTAACAGAAAAAATCTGGTCTGAAAGAAATAAAACCTTTAAATAAACCTTTAAATAAACTTTAAATAAACTCAAAACAAGAAAGCTGCACAATAAATAAGATGTTGTTCTTATGTGCTCATGGAAACTCCTGTAAACGAACAGAACAAAATTACCTGTACTGCCTCTGATTTAAGGCTTACAGCATGGTGTGTAATATTTTCCACCAGGTTCTCTACTCGAGTTATTCCTATTTGTTTAAATTTTCGGAAATCCAAGAGCTGAATAAGTCACTTTCACAAGCTGCAAATTGCTTTAAGGGGAAACACCTCAGTTGTGTATGTGACTTAGTAAAAGTGAAAGTAAAAGAGAAAGGGTCATAGTTGTTTAGTTGTGTCGACTCTGTGACCCCATGAACTGCAGCTCTCCAGTCTCCTCTGTCCATGGAATTCTCTAGGTGAGAATACTGAAGTGGGTTGCCATTTCCTTCTCCAGGGGATCTTCCCAATCCAGGGATCAAACCTGGGTCTCCTGCATTGNAGTTGTTTAGTTGTGTCGACTCTGTGACCCCATGAACTGCAGCTCTCCAGTCTCCTCTGTCCATGGAATTCTCTAGGTGAGAATACTGAAGTGGGTTGCCATTTCCTTCTCCAGGGGATCTTCCCAATCCAGGGATCAAACCTGGGTCTCCTGCATTGCAAGCAGATTAATGATATCCTCTTTTGGGCCACGGAATAGAGATCTTAATTCCTGTTGAGCTTTTGTTTATAGAGACAGGCATGAAGAAGCTGCTTGCCCTGAAAACTTTGATGCCATCCACCTGGGATTACTACAACTCTTCTCAGTAACAGAACTGCAAGAAATTCTGCCATATTTTCCAAACAAATAGCAATCAAACTGCCATTGCACCCTCTGCATCACATATTTTTTGGATGACATATGTGGCTGTGTTCTTTTGGGTCAACATTCTTCCTTTATTATGTGCAGTCCCCAGTCACTCTGCAAATAGTTGTGCCACTTCTGTGCCTGCTAACCGCAGAAATTGTAGGACCAGATTCAAAAGCATGAGTGTGTTATTATGGAAAGTGACAAGCTGCTTTTACTGTTGTTATCATCATACCAACAAAATAATAATGAAGAATCAACTCATGTTTGTTAATTGAACCCCACTTAAACCACAGAGTACAGATCCGTAACCTCCAGGTTCCCTGAACTGATTGCGAGTATGTGGGAAATGGTTGGGGGGAGGGCAGGAGAGAGGTACCAGAATCCCCTGGAGAATTATTCCAAGTGTTCTTGCACATTTCTATAGTTTTCTCTCATCCCCAACTCATTTGAATACATACTTGTGAGGGAGTTTTGTGGATTTAGAAAAAAAAGTTTCCCAGATGATTCTGATATATTAAATGCAATAATAATAATACATATCATATAATAGCAAACATTTATTGAATGTGCTCTATAGGCCGGACATGTTCCTAAACTCTACCTTTTCCTGTTTAAGACCTTTTCTTTGTGATTAATACAATAAGTTGATATTACAGTTCAGAAATAAACTGCATAATGTTATCCACAGACTTTTCCCTATCCCCTTGTAACAAATTTTAAAATGTTTTCATAAGAAAACATGATGTTTTGAAAGAACAACTCTTTCTTGTTTGCTATATGTGGCTTTGAATAGAAAATATTATCCTGAACCTCAGTTTCCTTATTTGTACTACGTGTGGATAATAAAAGCCTCTTTGTCAGAGTCAACACTTTATATTAAAATAAAATAAATGCAGTTATATCATGCAGTGAGTACTTTTGCAGAAGTTTGCAGTATAAGTAAAACATGTGCTTCTATATGATTTTTGCCTCCAGAGGAAGTATCACCTGTGTTATAATTCCTGTAGCCTTATAACCCCCAGCATCATTCCAAGTATATAAGGAAGAACTCACTCTACATTTACTTGTGGATTAGAAACATAAGGTGAGATGAGGTGACAGGCTTGGAACTCTGGACTTTGCTGGTCCTGGACAAAGGCAGAGCTACAAGTCAAAAGAACTGGAGGAAAAAAGCCGTGCAAAACAAAAATGGGGACCACTAGAGATAACTGGTTCTCCTAATCTGTTTTCCCAAGGTCTGGCCCTATCACAATTGCATAGCCTTGAACCAACCACCTTGAAGGCTGAGAAGTCTGTATCTTTCCCACCCACCCTCTTCCATTCCAAATACCTCTCCTTAAAATACACAAAAGTTGAGGCTGGGGTGGTGTGATTAATACGAACCTGTCTGGAGTGCAATTCCATCACCCCGTGGCCTTCTCATTTTTTTAGATGGTGAGAAAATGCTTTTCACAGCTATGATGACACAGCCAGAAATATCACCTTTTGAAGACATCATAACTGTGAGATATGACACTCTTTCAGCTGTTAGAAGGTTATTTGCTGTAGCCATTAAATACAGCCCTGTCACTCCCACTCACCTGAGCCATATTTCCTCCCTCAATAGATTATCCATAAATACAGGCTCAGGTACAAATACAAATAATGAACATTCACAGCTAAAAAGACCTGCACAGTCAGGTCTTGCCAAAGGGCAGAGCTTTCCCTCTAAGAAAGAAGTGATCCTGCCGTGGAGCAGGCTCAGCAGAACCCAGAGGCCAGATCTCCTTGAAGGATCTCAGAGGCTCAGGTCAATGTAGCTTCTCCAGTCTCTGAGCAATACAGAACCCTTGCCTACTAAATTCCAAGGGTGTAGCTGTCTGCTCATTTGCTGATCCATTCTACTTTGCTGCCATTTGTTAATTAGAACGAATTATTAGCTATACCTTATCTAGTGTTTAATTCTATTTAGTATTAATATTGGTAATAATGCATTACACATGTGTAGATTCTACAATTTCCAAAACACAGGCAAATAGTGTACTCATTTAATCAAATATATTATATATGTATATAAATATGTTTTCCTAATCCAGAAGATTTATTAAGCATTTTATGTGTGCTGTGAAATGAAATTGTCTTCTGCCATACTGATAAACAAGAAATGTCACAGCCATCAGCAACTTCTGGCCTCCAAATGTGAATGAGGGCTCCCCAAACTGTGATCCAGTAGGTGCTGCCACCCCTGTGGTGATTGCTGAGAAGCTGGGGGATGCAAGCAGCAAGGTGAGCAAGGAAACAGGATTGGGCCCAGGTAACTGAGGTGCATGTGAAAGGGGTGAACTCAGGGAGCCCAGAGGCTTGCCATGCATAGAATGCTAAATCCCTTAGCTTGATACCTGATTTTTGATGTTCAGACTGCCTGCTCCCTTTGTTTCAACCTTTATGTAGCCTAACTTCCCCTCCTGCCTCCTTGGAGCAGTTTTTTCAGAGCTACTGAGATGTCAGCTCTCAGGCTCAGAGTCCTAAACATTCCCACCAAATAAAATAACTCTCTTTTTTCAGGTTATGACTATATTTTTTAGTTGACAGTGCTTAGCACTTCCCTAGGAACCTGGTAAAATATTTTTAAAAAATTAGAAAATAGATAGCAATTTATCATCAAACTCATCAAAATAGGGTTAAAACTTTCACCTCATGCAAGTGTGAGAGAATACTGTGTAATTAAATGCAAAATTGCATAGCACAAGTGACTACTTCTGAGGTGTCCCCTGGGATTAATAGGACTTTAGTTTGGCTCTGAGAATGAGACGTCTGCAGGAGACCTTTACCTAGATTCTAAACATGGGATCTCTGTAAAAAAAAAAAAAAATTCAGCACGTCATCCCAAGGAGTGAGTGAAACTGAAAGTCACTCAGTCTTGTCTGTCTAGCCCGTGGAATTCTCTAGGCCAGAATACTGGAGTGGGTAGCCTATCCCTTCTCCAGGAGGTCTTCCTGACCCAGGAATTGAACCGGGGTCTCCTGCATTGCAGGCGGATTCTCTACCAACTGAGATATCAGGGAAGGAGTAAGTAGAAAGATTCAAAGGGAAGAATATTCGTGACATACAAGGGATGATTTTCTGGAAGAGAAAGGAACACTTGAATTTCTCATGAAACTTTCACATTGAGAGAAATAACGCTGGAAAATAAGGCAGGCCTTAGAAATAACTTTTGTAGATTTGTGTAATACTGTGGTGTAGTGATTTCCAAGGATTATCTACAAATTCAGAAGCTTTCTTTGTTCACTAGAGCTCATGTCCCACATCCTAAAATAAATTCTTACTCAAGAGAGGTTCAACTCATGGGAAAAACCCATGAGAGACTTAGGACTTGGTTTCATTTCATGGCTCAAGACAGATTTGTCTACCACAGAGAAAAAATATTAGCCTATTTATGAATTGTGTTTTTATCTACATGCCTGCTCACAAAGTTGTTGTTGTATTTGATTAGGGAAGAGGACACAGCTCTTGAAGAGGTTTCTTGTTGATAAAAGGAAATTTTATTTCACAAACAGGTATTAATTTCACAAGATTCTTCCTTCTACTGGTAAAATATTTTCATGTGGCAATAGCTCTGTTTGTAGAATAAAGTATTATTAAAATCCTTTTGACCCTAGAAGTACATGACATATATACTTGTAGGCTAAATGTTTTATCACTTCACCAGCTCCCAGATCTTCAGTGTATTGTCTACCTCAAAGCTATAATAGACACATAAAATTCATATAAATATTCTTTTGCAAGCATATGTATGTATATGGTGGGAGACGTGAGTTTGTTAACGCTCATATGAAAGCAATTTTATTTTGTGCTCTGGCTATTAGCATGTCAAGGATTGGAAGGGACCTACATACAACAGTGTGTTGAAGAGATCTGATCTGCTCAATTTTGACCCACAGCAGTCTGTTCAACATACTGTCGCTAGAAAGATCCTTGTGAAAGTAAAGCAGTTTTTGTCAGTTTATTGCTCAAAGTCTTGCTATGGTTTCCCATTAGAGTTAAAATAACAGTGAAGTCCTCAACAATGCCTAGAGGCATTTCCTGGTCTGGTCTTCATTTCCTCTTATTTATTTCCTATTGTTTTGTTTATTCTGCCTAATTGTGCTTTTGCTGCCCTTGAAAGATGCCTAGCACATTTCTGGCCCAGAGACTTTCCCCCTGATGCTCCCTCTTTCTGAGATACACTTCCTTCAGATCTTCACTCTCACTCCACCTTACTGAGATTTCTGCTTAAAGTCACTTCCTCAAAGAGGCCTTTCCTGATCACTCCACCTGAGACTGCCTTCTTGTCCTTCCCTAACCCACTGTCTTGCTTTATTTCGCTCTTAGGATCTAGGACATCCTGTCATTATAAAATGCATCCACTTGTTACTCATTTAACATACATACTTCCCAAACAGGACCGTCAGTTCCGCAAAAGAATGAATTCTGTTTTGTTTTCTTCTGTATCTCTGGCACATTGTAGATATCCATTAAAGAAAAATAGTAGGATGGCATTTGTTGGCTTGTTTATTTACTTATTGATTAATTTATAGTTACCATCATACACCTACTATTCAACTTGAGAACTAGAATGTTGTCAGAAACTGTCACCTGCCTATGTAGGGCCCTCTCTACCTCACACACTCTGTCTTTGCATTTAAAACGATACTTATCTTGAATTTTGTGTTATAATTTCCTTCCTTTTAAATAATTTTGTTGTATATATGTACGTATCTAAAACTGTATATTGTCTAGAATATATTCTTTTGTTGTATTTGTTATTGAATTTTATTTCAAAAGAGCATATCATTCACATGTAATCCCTGGAACTTTTTTTTCTACTCAATTCTATACTGATTAGTTTCAGAGAAACCAGAGATTAATTGCCAACATTTGCTGGATCATAGAGAAGGCAAGGAAATTTCAGAAAAATATTCACCTCTGTTTCATTGACTATGTTAAAGCATTTGACTGTGTGGATCATAACAAACTGTGGAAAGAGATGAGAATACCAGATCATCTTACCCGTCTCCTAAGAAACCTGTATGTGGGTCAAGAAGCAACACTTAGAATCCTGTATGAAACAACTGACTGGTTCAGGATTGAGAAAGGAGTACTAAAAGGATATTTAGTATCACTCTCCTTGTTTAACTTGTATGCAAAGCATGCAAAATGCCAGGCTGGATGATCTACAAGCTGGAATCAAGATCGCAGGGAGAAATATCAACAACTTCAGATATGTTAATGATATCATCCTAACGTCAGAAAGCAAAGAAGAAACTAAAGAGCCTCTTGATGAGGGTGAAGGAGGAGAGTGAAAGAGCTGGCTTAAAATTTAATATTAAAAAACTAAGATCATGGCCTCTGGTCCCATCCTTTCATGGTAAAAAGAAGGGGAAAATTGAAGGCAATGACAGATTTCTTCCTCTTGGGCTTTAAAATCACTGTGAATGGTGACTGCAGCCATGAAATTAGAAGGTACTTGCTCCTTGAAAGCTATGACAAACCTAGCCAGTATATTAAAAAGCAGAGCCATCACTTTGCCAACAATGGTCCAAATACTCAAGGGTATTGTCTTTCCAATAGTCATGAACAGATGTGAGAACTGGAAAATAAAGAAGGCAGAGAGCCGAAGAATTGATGCTTTTGAACTATGGTGCTGGAAAAGACTCTTGAGAATTCCTTGGAAAGCAAGGAGATCCAATCAGTCAGTCTTAAAGGAAACCAACCCTGAATATTCTTTGGAAGGACTGATACTAAAGCTGAAGCTCTAATACTTGGGCCATCTGATAGAAACAACTGCCTCATTAGAAGAGACCCTGATGCTGGGAAAGATTGAAGGCAGAAGGAGAAGAGGGCAACAGAGGATGAGATGGTTGGATGGCATCATCAACTCAATGGACATGAGTCCACTGAGCAAACTCCAAGAGACAGTGATGGACAGGGAAACCTGGTGTGCAAGAAGTTGTATTGGGTCACAAAAAGTTGGACACAACTGAGCAACCAAACAACAACAAATATATCACTTTTACAAGAAGAAAAAATAACCAAACTAAAATAAATCAAACATGACACCTTTCAATTAAGAACTTAGATACACAGAAGACTGGAAAAAATAGTCTCAAAGATCTTTAAACTGTGTCCTTCCCTGCATGGATCTCTCATCCTGCTGAGATCAGAGTAGGGAAGCTCTTTCTAGGTGCCTGTGGAACATCTGCTTTAGAGATTACCTTCAAAAGTAGAAATAGATACAAGACATAAAATAATTTACTCCATGGTAAAAGTAGATTTTCAAATCAGATGGAATCAGAGCGATCAGTTCATGTTTATAAATGTATTTAGAACACGATTTGACACATTATAAATGCTAAAAACAAAATAAGCTATTATTATTATCATCACAATTCAGTACATGCATTTCCATTGGTGGCTGCCAGTTTAAGAAAATGATGATAAAACTTCAAACATTTGATCTTATATTAAAATAAATTCCAGATAGATTAGAAATTCAAATACTAACAATGAATCCATAAACAAACTAGATAAAAATTCATCATAGAGAAATCTTTTCTCAGTATAATACCAAAAGTAGAGTCCCCTGGGGATTGGAAAGACAGTCATTTTAACCATAAGCAACTAAAGTTTTCTGTAGGAATGGAAGTCAGAGAAATGACAACTTGGGGTAAATATTTACAAAACAGATGTTTTATTTGGCTTCATTATTTTTTAAGATATCATGCTTATTTTTTCACATTTATGTAAGAGTTAATAATATCATTATGAAAAAGCTATTGCAAATCTATAAGAAAATGTGCAGTTACTCATTTAATGTAAATGGAGTAAAGGGGCCAGAGATATCAGCAACATGGCCAAATAAGGTGTGTATCCTTTCCTCAACAATAACAATTTGGCATCCATTTATGGATAAATGTGCCTCATGAGAGCTTTATGATCCAGGTAGGAGATATGAAACTTTGGTGCAGTCCACAACTGAAAAGAGCTACTTTTAAAAGGCAGGCTCCCCAAAAGGTAACTGACTTGTTGACTATGGCCTCAGCTACACAGAAATAGCTCTGTGCCCCTGAAGACTTGGCAACAGCCCATTTGGTTTCATCTATAGTGGACACTCACAACTTTTCTCCCAAAAGATGCCTGCTCCTTGGAAGAAAGGTCCCTCTAGTCAAAGCTATGGTTTTTCCAGTAGTCATGTATGGTTATGAGAGTTGGACTATAAAGAAAGCTGAGCACCAAAGAATTGATGCTTTTGAACTGTGGTGTTGGAGAAGACTCTTGAGAGTCCGTTGGACTGCAAGGAGATCAAACCAGTCAATCCTCAAGGAAATCAGTCCTGAATATTCATTGGAAGGACTGATGCTGAAGTTGAAACTCCAATACTTTGGTCACCTGATGGGAAGAACTGACTTATTGGAAAAGACCCTGATGCTGGGAAAGATTGAAGGCAGGAGAAGAAGGGGATAACAGAAGATAAGATGGTTGGATGGCATCACCAACTCGATGGACATGAGTCTGAGCAAGCTTCAGGAGCTGGTGATGGACAGGGAAGCCTGGCATGCTGCAGTCCATGGGGTCGCAGAGTCAGACACAACTGAGTGACTGAACAGAACCGATAACGACACGCAAAAAAGACAGAGAAAGGAATTAAAGCATGTCAGTAGGAAAAAAAAAACAAACAATTTTTTTTAATGAGGAAAGAACAGCCAAAACAACAGAACAACAGTCAGAAAACAGTGAATGAAGCAGCAATATAAGTCCTCATTTATCAACAATCACTTTCAATAGAAATGGACCAAATTCTCCAATCAAAAGACATAAAGTGGGTGAGTGGATAAACAAACAAAAGCTGACAATATGCTGCCTACTAGGGACTCACTTTAGCTTAAGAACACACATATATTGAAAGTGAAGGGGTGCAAAAGATACTCCAAGAAAATGGTAACCTAAAGAGAGCAGGATGTCTTTACTTCTATAATATGAAATAGACTTTCAATTAAGTAGGTTACAAGACACAAGGAAGATCACTATATAGAGATAAAAGGGGTGAATTAATCAAGAGAATAAATAATTGCAAATATACACACACTTAACATTGGAGCATCTAAATATTTAAAGCAAATATTAATAGAGTTGAAAGAAATAAACAACAATATAATAATAACACTAGGGAATTCCAGTACCCCACTTTGAACATTGGATAGATCATCCAAACAGAAAATTTATGAGGAAACAATAGACTTGAATACACTGTAAGAATTGAATCTTACAATTATATATAGAACATTCAATCCAACAGTAGCAGAACATACATTCTTCCTAAGCACACACACCTGAAACAGTCTCTAAGACAGAGTCACATGCTGGGTGAAAGAACACGCCTTAGCAATTTCATGAAGACTGAAACAATATCTAGTATATTTTCTGACCAATAATATAAAACTAGAAATCAACAACAGGAAGGAAACTGAAAATTTTACAGTGGAAAAAATATGTGGAAATTAAATAACTCACTCCTGAACCACCAATGAGTCAAAAAAGAAATCCAAATGGAAATCAGAAAGTATCTTGAGACAAACAAAAACAAAATCACAACATCAAAATTCATGGGTTGCAGCAAAAGCAGTTCTTAGAGGGAAGACCCTAGTGCTGGGAAAGACTGAAGGCAGGAGGAGAAGGGGACACAGAGGATGAGATGGCTGGATGGTATTACTGACTCGATGGACATGGGTCTGAGTAAGTTCCAGCAGTTGGTGATGGACAGGGAGGCCTGGCGTGCTGCAGTCCATGGGGTCGCAAAGAGCCGGACTCTATTGAATGACTGGACTGAACTGATGAAAAAAGTGAAAGTGTTTAATTGCTTAGTCATGTCTGATTCTTTGCAACACCATGGAAGATAGCCTGGTGTGCTGCAATCCGTGGGGTTGTGGAGCTGACCACAACTGAATGACTGAACAACCAGAAGGAAGTTTAGAGAGAAATGCCTGCATGAAGATGAAGAAAGCTCAAATAACCTAACTTTACACCTCAAGGGATTAGAAGAAGGCCAGACTAAGCCCAAACTACTAAAAGAATAGAAATAATTAAATTTAAAGCAGAAATATGTGAAATAGAGGCTAAAAAGACAACAGAAAAAAAATCAATGAAACTGAGTTAGTTTTTTTAAAAGATAAACAAAATAGACAAAGTTTTAACTAGACTAAGAAAAAGAGAGAGCAATAAAATAAACATAATTATAAATGAGAGGAGACTTTACAACTGACACCAAAGAAATACAAAAGATCATAAGAGGCTACTATGAACAATTATATTCCAAAATTGCCTAAATGAGAAGAAATGAATAATTTTCTAGAAACATACAGCCTACATGTGAATAATAAAAAATAGAAAATTTTAACAGATCAATTAACAACTCCTTAATACAACTAAGGAGATTGAATTAGTAATCAAAATCCTTTCAACAACAAAAAGCCCAGAATTAGATGGCGTCTCTGGTGAGTTTTACTAAACATTAAAAAAATTAATACCAATCCTTCTTAAACTTTTCCAAAAAAATTGAGACAATGCAACACTCTCAAATTCATTTTAGAAGGCCAGCATTACCCTGATAACAATGTCAAAAAGGGACACTGCAAGAAAAACTATTGATTAGCAACCTTGATGAATATAGATGGAAAAATTCTCAACAAAATCCTAGCAAAATTAATTCAATAGCACATTAAAAGGATGATACACTAAGATGGCTCAGTATAAATAAGTCAATAAATGTAATATGCCACATTAATAGGTTGAAGGATAAAAAATATCATATGAGCTTCTTAACAGGTGCAAGAAAGCACTTGGCAATATTCAACATTTTTTCCTAACAAAAGCTCTTAACAAATTAAATACATATAAGAAACATACCTCAAATAACTTCTTATATGATGAGCCCACAACTAATATCACATTCAACAGTGAAGAGCTAAAAGTTTTTCTTCTAAAATCAGGAACAAGACAATGGTGCCTACTCTTACCGCTCCTCTTCAAAATAATATCTAAGTTCTAGGCAGAGAAATTAGGCAAGAAAAAAAGGCATCCAGTTTGGAAAGGAAAAAGTAAAATCTCTGCTTGCAAATTACATTATCTCAGAAAACCCTAAATACGCCAATAAAAATTTTTTGAACTGACGAATTCAGTAAAGTTGCAGAATACAAAGTCCACATAAAACATAACTTTCACTTCTATACACTAATAACAAAACGTCTGAAAGAGAAATAAAGAAAATCATTTAATTTACAACAGCACCAAAAACAATAAGATATTCAGAAATAACTTAACCAAGGAAATGAAAGATCTGTACACTGAAAATTTTAAGACATTGATGAAAAAAATTGAAGACACAAATAAATAGAAAAATATCAGGTCTTTGTGGATCAGAAGAATTAATATCATAAAATGTCCATACCATCCAAAACTATCTATGGGTTCAATGTAATCTCTATCAAAATCTGAACAGCATTTTTTACTGAAACAGGAAAAACAATTCTAAAATTTGTATGGAACCACAGTAGACCTTGAATAGTCAAAGTGATCTTGAGAAAGAGAACAAAGCAGAAGGCATCACACCTCCTGATCACAAGCTATTGTAATCAAAGCAATGTGGTCTTGGCATAAAACAGATGCATAGAGCACTATTGGAACAGAGAGACCTAAATAAACCCATGCATATATATATATATATATATATATGTTTAACTAATGCTTGATAAAGAAACCAAGGATACTCACTGACAAAAGGAGAGTCTTCTCAACAAATGGTGTTGGGAAAGCCAGATATTCAGATGCAAATGAGTATCACCCATGAAAATTGTCTTGAAACGGGTTAAAGACTTAAATGTAAAATATGCAACTGTAAAACTTCTAGAAGAAAACTTAAGGATGAAGCCCTTTGATGTTGGTCTTAACATTTTTTGGATATGACACCAAAAGCAGAAGAAACAAAGGCAAAAATAAACAAGTGGAATAATATCAAACTAAAAAGCTTCTGCACAGCAAAAGAAACAATTAGTAAAATTAAAAGGCAACCTACAGAATGGGAGAAAACATTTGCAAAACCTATATCAGATACCTGGTTAATATCAAAAATATACAAGGAGTTCAAACAACTCAAAAGCAATAAAACAAATAGTCCATGTTAAAAAAAAATGAAGGATTCAAATAAACATTTTTTAAGGAAAATATACAAATCATTAATAGTTATATAAAAAGATCCTCAAACACAATTAATCATCAGCAAAATGCAAATGAAAAGCACAATGAGATGTCACATCTGTTAGAATGGTTATTATCAAAACAATAAGAGATAACAAGTGTTAGCAAAGGTGTGGGGGAAAGGGAACATTATTGCATTGTTGGTAGAAATATGAAACTACTTTGGAAATAGCATGGAGGTTTCACAAAAATTTTTTAAAAAGCTACTATATGATCCAGCAACCCTACTTCTGTATATATTTTGTATCTGATATATGAAGGAAATGGAATTATTGTCCTGAAGAGATATCTCTACCCTCATTACTCATTACAGAATTATTCACAATAGCCAAGACATAAAAATGACCCAATCATCCTTTGACTTCTGAATGGATAAAGAAAATGTGCAATACAGACAGACACACACACAATGGAATATTACTCAGCCATAAAAGGAATTTCTGCCATTTTCAACAACCTTGATGGGATGAACCTTGAGGGCATTATGTTAAAAGAGATAAGTCAGACAGAGAAATACAAATACTGTATGATCTTATATGTGAACCTTTGAAGAAGACAAACTAATAGAGAGTAGAATGATGGTTGCCAGGGGCTAGAGCAAATGGGGAGATGCTGGTTAAAGGATGCAAACTTCCAGTTATAGGATGAATAAGATCTGGGGATCTAAGATTCAGCAGAATGACCATAGTTAACAATTCTGGCATATATACTTGCAAGATGTTGAGTGCAGATTTTAAATGTTTTCACCACACATAAAAAAATGGTACTTACTTGAGTAGATGTTTGTGTTAACTAATCTTTTGTAGAAATAACTTCACAATATATATGTGCATCAAATTATCATGTTGTATACACTAAACCTACACAATATTACATGCCAATTATCTCTCAGTACACAAACAAAAGTGGAGCAAAGGATAAAAAAAAGGAAAGTGTGTGTGTATGTGCATGTACAAATACATTATATAGGTATATATCATATTTATATTTTATATTGATGAGTTGTAGAAATGTGAATTAAAACAACATGAAATACAAGACTTTTTTTCCCAAATGAATTGGCAAAGATTAAAATGAAGATAATGCTTGATATTTTTGAGATTAGGGTTTCTGCATTGTTTTTGTGGAATTAATTTAATATTCTTCTGGAAAATTTTTATTGTTGCTGTTCAAAATTATGGAAGCCACTTTGTCTATCACATGCCTATGAAAAATGCCCCATTTTGCTTATAAAAAGATATAAGGAACTAGGGATATGGATTCCAATATGAACACAGTGCAGAATTTCTGGTGAGTAATATTTTTATTTTATAAGAAAAACATTCTTTAAAATAGCTTATATATTAGAGTGTGCATACATCACACATGGAATCTGTCAATGAATTAAATGCTAATAAATCATCTAATTCTAAAAATTAAGCCTCAGATTAAGATCAAATAGTTAAGTCTAATAGAAACATTGACAGATTGTGATGCGCTCCAGAATCATTTTTTTTCTCTCTCTCTCTC
Source organism: Oreotragus oreotragus (assembly GCA_006410675.1). NCBI lineage: Eukaryota > Metazoa > Chordata > Mammalia > Artiodactyla > Bovidae > Oreotragus > Oreotragus oreotragus. Next base: position 455,835 of record SJYX01005955.1, on the reverse strand, counting down.
TCGAAATGAGCATTAGAATATTGTTCATGATTAAAGGGAAACACACTCTCATTGGAATGTAAATTAGTAAAAGCTTGTGGTACAGTTTGACACTATGTAAAGTACTTAAAATTATAAACATGCTTTGACAGAGAAGTCTCATTTTTAGGAATTTATCTTAAAGAAATAATAAGACAAATGTTTAAAGATGTTTATACAAGGGTGTTCACCGAAGTGTTGTTAACAATACTGAGAATTCTGAAATAAACTGGATATTCAACAGTGGGCAATTGGTTTCAAATTTTTGCTATATGAAGCAGAATTTGCTATATAGAGTGAGCCATTAAGGATTTGAATTTATAAGTATATTCACTGAGTTTAATGAAATATAAAATGCTCATTACATATAAAGTGAAAAAGCAACTACAATATTGTATGTTTAGCATTATTCTCTTAACATAAAATTCACACACACACCTGTGCATTGATATCCAAGCAGAATCAACTTCCAAGAATAATACATATATCAAAAGTCTAACAATATGTACCTCGAAATGTGGGATTATGGATAACTTTTTTCTTTTTTGTGTGTGTTTCTACAAAACATGCATATTATTTATTCAGCTTCGATATAATCTGACAATTTCTCATCCAAGTTACCACCGTTGCTCAAGCCACTGTCACCTTTAACCTGGCATCTTCTCTTGAATCCCCCTGAAAGTAGATGCAGAAATAATAACGAGAGGGCAATTAATTGGATTGGGAGGTGATTCAGGAAGCAGAATGGCCAGTAGAGGAGAAGAGCCAGCAAAACGTGTATTAATAGACTGGTGACTCGTGGCTGCTGTGTCAACTGGGGTCAATCCCACTGTAGTCTATGTGAATGCTCTTCTGAGTTGTCCCATTGAGAGACTGGAAAACCAAGGAATTTCTCTCTCCTTGGTAGAGAATTGCCCCAGAGTGTCAAATTTCTGGTAGCTGGTACCAGAAATTTGAGCAAACTTCTCTAACGCCAAAGGAAAATTCTCAGTCAGAGAGACAGAGCTGGGTGCACTTGCTCAGGGAAACTGGAGGGATACGGGCGGGAGCTATATATTGCCCTTGTAGCTGTACTCCTGTGTGAGTCTCAGGACATCACTGAGGATAGTCTATCTGGTACCCTTGGATTTCTGTCACAGTGTCTCAAAAGGCCTGCTCATTCTACCCTCACCCACTCATAGTCTATTCTTAGCGTAGCCACCAGAGTCATTATTTTAAGACTCAAGTCATACCATGCCAGACCTTTGCTCAGACCTCTGTTGGCTTCTCGTCACTCACCAAAGCAAACAACCCCCAACAAGGGTCTGCTTAAACAGTCCACAAGGCAGTACCCAGTCCAGCCCCCATTATCCCATGTCTCACTTCTTTTCTCACTGGCTTCACTGTAGCCACACTGACCTTCACTCAAGTGTTCTTCCAAGTTCACACTCATCCAGGGTCTTTACACTAGTTCCCTTAGCCTGAAGGTCTTCTCTCCCCAAACGTGTACTTTCCTCAGGATCTGCCCACATGATTCCTTCTTGGAGGAGCCCTTCCTGCAGCTATCTAACCCTATCTCCCTCTATTCCTATTTGCTTTTCCACATGATAAATAAATGAATAAGCCAAGAAAGAATCAGCTTCCAGGAGAAGTATAGGATGAGATAGAGATTATTTCTCCAGGATCATTCCTTCTTTGGTATTTTCAGCTCAGTAGAGCCACTTTTACTAACCCTCCATGACTTTGACAATTCTGCTTAGTCCTATTGGTTAGTTCTACACAGAAGAACTGTACATAAAAGGTCTTTATGACCCATATAATTACAGCGCTGTGGCACTCACCTAGAGACAGACATCCTGAAGTGCAAAGTCAAGTGGGTCTTAGGAAGCTAATGGAAATGATGAAATTCCAGCTGAGCTATTTAAAATACTAAAAGATAATGGTGTTTCCGTACATAGATAAACTAAAAATGGGCTAAAGACCTAAATGTGAGACCAGATGCTATAAAATTCTTAGAGGAAAACATAGGCAGAACACTCGATAACATAAATCAAAGCAAGCTCCTCCATGACCCACCTCATAAAATAATGGAAATAAAAACAAAAATAAACAAGTGGAACCTAATTAAATGTAAAAGCTTTTGCACAGCAAAGGAAACTATAAACAAGGTGAAAAGACAACCATCAGAATGGGAGAAAATAATAGCAAATGAAACAACTGACAAAGGATTAATTCCAAAATATACAAGCAGCCTATACAAGTCAATATCAGAAAAACAAACAGTCCAATAAAAAAGTGGGAAAAAGACCTAAACAGACATTTCTCCAAAGAAGACATACAGATGGCTAAAAAACACATGAAAAGGTGTACAACACTGCTCATTATTAGAGAAGTGCAAATCAAAACTATGAGATATCACCTCAGACCAGTCATAATGGCCATCATCAAAAAGTCTACAAACAATAAATGTTGGAGAGGGTGTGGAGAAAAGGGAACCCTCTTGCACTTTGGAGGCAATGGACGTCGATAGAGATACTATGGAAGATGGTATGGAGATTACTTAAAAAACTAAGACCAAAGCTATCATACGACCAGGCAATCTCACTACTATCATGCCCTGGGGAAAACAAAATTGATAAAGACACATGTACGCCAATGTTCAATGCAGCACTATTTACAATAGCTAGAACATGGAAGAAACCTAGATGTCCATCGACAGATGAATGGATAAAGAAGCTGTGGTACGTATATACAATGGAATATTACTCATCCATACAAACGAATACATTTGAGTCTGTTCTAATGAGATGGATGAAACTAGAGCTTATTACACAGAGTGAAATAAGTCAGAAAGAGAAAGATAAATATCATACACTAATGGTATATGGTGCCATTACCAGAAAGATGGTACTGATGAATTTATTTGCAAAGCAGCAATGGAGAAACATACATAGAGAATAGAATTACGGACAAGGAGGGTGGGGAGGAAGGAGAGGGTGAGATGTATGGAGAAAGTAACATGGAAACTTACATTACCATATGTAAAATAGAGAGCCAATGGGAATTTGCTGTATGACTCAGGGAACTCAAACCAGGGCTCTGCAACAACCTAGAGGGGTGAGATGGGGAGGAAGATAGGAGGGAGGTTCAAGAGGGAGGGGACATTTGTACACCTATGGATGATTCATGGTGATATTTGACAGAAAACAACAAAATTCTGTAAAGCAATTATCCTTCAATTAAAAAATAAATCAAAAAAATAAAAGATGATGGTGCTAAAGTGCTAAATTCAATATGTCAGCAAATTTGGAAAATCCAGCAGTGGTCACAGGACTGGTAAAGGTCAGTTTTCATCCTAGTTCCAAAGAATGGCAGTGTTAAAGAATGTTCAAACTACTAGACAATTGTTCTTCCTATGCTAGTTCTTACTTCATATGCTAAGACTATGCTCAAAATCTTTCAAGCTAGGCTTTAGCAGTACTTGAATAGAGAACTTCCAGATGTACAATCTGGGTTTAGAAAGGCAGAGGAATCAGAGATTAAATTGCCAACATCCATTGGATCATAGAGAAAGGAAGGGGATTCCAGAAAAACATTTACTTCTGTTTCCACTGACTAGGCAAAAGCTTTTGATGGATCACAAGAAACTCTGCAAAATTCTTAAAGAAATGGGAATACCAGACCATCTTACCTGTCTCCTGAGAAACCTGGATGTGAGTCAAGAAGCAACAGTTAGAATCTTACACGGAACAATGGACTAGTTCCAAATTGGGAAAGGAGTACATCAAGGCTATATATTGTCACCCTGTTTATTTAACTTACATGCAGANAAGAAATGGGAATACCAGACCATCTTACCTGTCTCCTGAGAAACCTGGATGTGAGTCAAGAAGCAACAGTTAGAATCTTACACGGAACAATGGACTAGTTCCAAATTGGGAAAGGAGTACATCAAGGCTATATATTGTCACCCTGTTTATTTAACTTACATGCAGAGTACATCATGGGAAATGCTGGGCTGGATGAGTTACAAGCTAGAATCAAGATGGCTGGGGAAAATATCAACAGCCTCAGGTATGCAGATGATACTACTCCAATGGCAGAAAGTGAAGAACTAAAGAGCCTCTTGATGAAGGTTAAAGAGGAGAGTGAAAAAGCTGGCTTAAAACTCAACGTTAAAAAAACTGAGGACATGGCATCCAGTCCTATCACTTCATGGCAAATAGAAGGGGAAAAAGTAGCAGTGGTGACAGATTTTCTCTTCTTCGGCTCCCAAATCTCTGCAGATGGTGACTACAGTCATGAAATTAGAAGACTCTTGCTTCTTGGAATGAAGGCTATGACAAACCTAGACAGCAGATTAAAAAGCAGACATCACTTTGCTGACAAAGGTCCCTATAGTCAAAGCTATGGTTTTCCTAGTAGTCATGTATGGATGTGAGAATTGGACCATAAAGAAGGTTGAGCACCAAAGAATTGATGTTTTCAAACTACAGTGTTAGAGAAGGCTCTTGAGAGTTCCTTGAACTGCAAGGAGATCAAACCAGTCAATCTTAAAGGAAATCAACCCTGAATATTCACTGGAAGGACTGATGCTGAAGCTGAAGCTCCAATACTTTGGCCACCTGATGCAAAGAGCCAACTCATTGGAAAAGACCCTGATGCTGGGAAAGATTGAAGGCAAAAGAAGAGGGCAGCAGAGATATCATCATCGATTCAGTGGACATGAAGTTGGGTGAACTCCAGGAGATGGTGAGGGACAGGGAGGCTTGGTGTCCTGTAGTGCATGGGGTCCAAAGAATCGACATAACTCAGTGACTAAACAACAACAACGTATATAATATCTGCCAGAGTCATCTGTTTAATCATATCACCAGTGCTATTTAATCAGATCAATCTGTTTATTCAGATTTCCAAGCTGTCAACATCCTGGAATTACAGGTGGACTGGGGCTCCTGTCATAGGAAATCAGATCCCCAGAAAGCAGGACCAGTGTTTTCACAAGGTTCTTGGTGCAAGTTCTGATAAACTCTGTTCTTATTTCCTTGTAAAGCCAAGGGAGAGAACTTTGTGTGCTGGCACTGAGTCTAGTGGCCCAGATTTTCTTGACAACACACCCTCACATAAGTGAAGACAAAATCATCCTTCCATCACCACCTCTCCTAGCTTTATTGGTCCTGGATCCCTGCCCCAACCTCCACCCTGCATCACTGGTAAGACTGCTTATGAAACATGAGTTCCACCCACAGTTCTCTTCACCCATAACTCACCTGAATTAATGACAAGGCTCAACACAGAGAAGTGATAATATCTTCTCTCCAAAGAATATGGAGGGTTTGGAAATATACCTGGGTCACTTATTTCTAGCACCCAGAGACACCCAGGTCATTCATTTACACAAGAGAAGAAAATGAGATTTGGATTGAAAGTCCCTGGTGTGCCTCAAAGAAGGGAGCTGTAGAGCTGACATTTCTGTTTAAATCAGTAGCATTTAATCCCACTTGGTGAATTGCAATTTTCTTTGGATCTATTCCATTGCATCACATCCCATTCCATGGGTAACAAATGTTTACTTAAGCACATACAACATTGATGTCAAAATTTATTTTCTGATATATTATTATACTGTAGTTTAAGTTTGAGGTTGGGGAAGGCAATGGCACCCCACCCCAGTACTCTTGCCTGGAGAATCCAATGGACGGAGTAGCCTGGTGGACTGCAGTCCATGGGGTCGCTAACAGTCGGACAGACTGAGCGACTTCACTTTCACTTTTCTCTTTCATGCATTGGAGAAGGAAATGGCAACCCACTCCAGTATTCTTGCCTGGAGAATCCCAGGGATGGGGGAGTCTGGTGGGCTGCCGTCTATGGGGTCACACAGAGTCGGACACGACTGAAGTGACTTAGCAGCAGCAGCAGCAAGTTTGAGGTAATGGAACAGAATTTTTGACAGAATTCTAGTAAAATTTGTTTCTTTCTCTACCTCTCATAACTGAATTCTGTTTTTAACATGAATCACCTGAAAACATTAGAAAAAAATGATTGTTTCTATATTCAACTATACCTAAATGCCTGTAAGGAAGTCTCTCAGGAACTTATGGCATTCAGATGTTTTCCTAACACTCCCAAGTAGGAAATGATCAATGGACTGCTATATATGCTTATCCTCAAATAATTTGAGGTTTGTATGAAAGTTATTCCATAAATTTCTGTTATATCCTAGCTCTTAAAGAGATTTCATTTTAGTAATATACTGACCATTTGCAATCCTATGCTATGTTTTTGACAACTAACCATAAAATATGAATTTATACATATAAAGGAATAAACATTTTCTCAGTGTTGATTCAAAACCACAAACACTGTATTTCACAGAAATAATAAATCCAAAATAGAATTATTAACATTATCTACATTCTTACTTTTGTGGTTCTCCTTGATACAGTTCAAATAACTTTTCATCTTCCCTTCCTTTTCCACAGAATGTAATTCAGTCTTACCTACAACTCTGTGTGTAAGATTGTGTTTGGGACTTTGAGATACACAACATGATTGGATACAGATTTTAATTTCAAGAAAACTACTTCCTCTCTGTTCTCAGACATGTGGTTTGTTGTAACAAGAAACCACTCTATATAGAGTGCACAGCTAATAAAATTTAGCCTATTATTTGTTAAGTGCTCATTTTGTTCTAAGCATTGTGCTACTTTCCATTGATTATATTAATATAATTTCATTCCCATCCTTGTATAGTAGGTATTATCTTTCTTTACCAAATGAAACAACTAAGGAATCTTCACTATTTTATTTGATTTAATTCCATATTTCTATATACCAGTATACTTGTCTTCATACTGTTGCTTGTATATTAATTGAAAAATGTTTTTCATTGCCTACTCTAGGTAGAAGTTTCTTAGGAGCTGTGTTATGAGTTACGGGAACTACAGAGAGGAATGTAATTCGAACCCTTTCCCCAGATTAAAAATATAGTTGTATATCATTAGGTGCCACAACCATTAAAGCAATAACGTCCTAAAATCTTAGTGGTGTAACACAATGGAAGTTAAGGATTTTTCACCATAATGTGTGGTAGGCTGTCTTCTATGTGATGTTTTCAGAACCAAGACTACTATCACCTGGTGTTTTCGTCATCCTTTTGCTTTAGAGTCAATCACTTCTAGCTGTTGGATGGGGAAAATAGACCAAGATAGGCCTAGTCAGGCCATGGTGCTCTGTTCTATTAATCAGGGCTCAGAACATGGGCCTGTGTGATTTCAAGAGTGGCTAGAATATGTGGTCTTACTGAGTGTACAGAAAGAAAAGAACATATACAATAGTTAGCAGTCTTTCAACCAGCCCACTCCTCTTGGCATCAAATATCCCTTCACACCTCCATAGACCACTTGCTCCATGGAAGAGAAAAAAAGACTCATCTATTCAGTTCTGTTCAGGTCAGTTCAGTTCAGTTGTTCAGTCGTGTCTGACTCTTTGTGACCCTATGGACTGCAGGATCCCTGTCCATCACCAACTCCCAGAGTTTACGCAAAAACATGTCCATTGAGTTGGCGATGCCATCCAACTATCTCATCCTCTGTCGTTCCCTTCTCCTCCCACCTTCAATCTTTACCAACATCAGGGCCTTTTCAAATGAGTCAGTTCTTCACATCAGATGGCCACAGTATTGGGATTTCACCTTCAACATCAGTCCTTCCAACAAACACTCAGGACTGATCTCCTTTAGGACGGACTGGTTGGATCTTCTTGCAGAGGTCTCAAAAGGCTTCAAAAGTCTTCTCCAACACCACAGTTCAAAAGCATCAATTCTTCACCACTCAGCTTTCTTTATAGTCCAACTCTCACATCCATACATGACTACTGGAAAAACCATATCCTTGACTATGTGAACCTTTGTTGGCAAAGTAATGTCTCTGCTTTTAAATAAGCTGTCTTGTTTGGTCATAACTTTCCTTCCAAGAAATAAGTGTCTTTTAATTTCATGGCTGCAGTCACCATTTGCAGCAATTTTGGAGCCCCCAAAATTAAAGTCTGCCACTGTTTCTCCATCTATTTGCCATGAAGTGATGGGACCAGATGCCATGATCTTAGTTTTCTGAATATTGAGCTTAAAGCCAACTTTTTCACTCTCCTCTTTCACTTTCATCAAGAGGCTCGTTAGTTCTTCTTCTCTTTCGACCATAAGGGTGGTGTCATCTGCATAGCTGAGGTTATTGATATTTCTCCTGGCAATCTTGATTCCAGCTTGTGCTTCTTCCAGCCCAGCATTTCTCATGATGTACTCTGCATATAAGTTAAAAGAGCAGGATGACAATATACAGCCTTGACGTACTCCTTTCCCGATTTGGAACCAGTCTGTTGTTCCGTGTCTAGTTCTAACAGTTGCATCCTGACCTGAATACAGAGTTCTCAAGAGGCAGGTCAGGTGGTCTGGTATTTCCATCTCTTTCAGAATTTTCCACAGTTTGTTGTGGTCCACAAAGTCAAAGGCTTTGGCATAGTCAATAAAGCAAAAATAGATGTTTTTTTTTTTTTTTTTAACTCTCTTGGTTTTTCGATGATCCAGTGGATGTCGGCAATTTGATCTCTGGTTCCTCTGCCTTTTCTAAATCCAGCTTGAACATCTGGAAGTTCATGGTTTACATATTGTTGAAGCCTGGCTTGGAGAATTTTGATGATTACTTTGCTAGCATGAAAGATGAGTGCGATTCTGCAGTAGTTTGAACATTCTTTAGCATTGCTCTTCTTTGAGATTAGAATGAAAACTGACCTTTTCCAGTCCTGTGGCCACTGCTGAGGTTTCCAAATTTGCTGGCACTTGAGTGCAGTACTTTCACAGCATCATCTTTTAGGATTTGAGATACCTCAACTGGAATTCCATCACCTCCACTAGCTTTGTTCATAGTGATGCTTCCTAAGGCCTACTTGACTTCACATTCCAGGATTTCTAGCTCTAGGTGAGTGATCACACCATCATGATCATCTGGGTCAGGAAGATCTTTTTTGTACAGTTCTTCTGTGTATTTTTGCCACCTCTTCTTAATATCTTCTGCTTCTGTTAGGTCCATACCATTTCTGTCCTTTGTTGAGCCCATCTTTTCTGTCCTTTATTGAGCCCATCTTTCATGAAATATTCCCTTGGTATCTCTACTTTTCTTGAAGAGATCTCTAGTCTTTCCCATTCTAATGTTTTCCTCTATTTCTTTGCACTGATCACTGAGAAAGGCTTTCTTATCTCTCCTTGCTATTTTTTGGAACTCTGCATTCAAATGGGTATATCTTTCCTTTTCTCCTTTGNCTACTTTTCTTGAAGAGATCTCTAGTCTTTCCCATTCTAATGTTTTCCTCTATTTCTTTGCACTGATCACTGAGAAAGGCTTTCTTATCTCTCCTTGCTATTTTTTGGAACTCTGCATTCAAATGGGTATATCTTTCCTTTTCTCCTTTGTTTTATGCCTCTCTTCTTTATGTAGCTATTTTCAAGGCCTCCTGAGACAGCCATTTTGCCTTCTTGCATTTCTTTTTCTTGGGGATGGTCTTGCTCCCTGTCTCCTATACAATGTCATAAACCTCCATCCACAATTCATCAGGCACTCTATCAGATCTAGTCCCTTAAATCTACTTCCCACTTCCACTGTACAATCATAAGGGATTTGATTTAGGTCTTACCCGAATGATCTAGTGGTTTTCCCTACTTTCTTCAATTTAAGACTGAATTTGGCAATAAGGTGTTGATGATATGAGCCACAGGCAGCTCCCAATCTTGATTTTGCTGACTGTATAGAGCTTCTCCATATTTCGCCGCAAAGAATATAATTTATTCAATCAGTTCAGTTCAGTAGCTCAGTTGTGTCCGACTCTTTGTGACCCTATGTACTGCAGCATGCCATGCCTCCCTGTCCATCACCAACTCCTGGAGTTCACTCAAACCTACGTCCATCAAGTCGGTGATGCCATCCAGCCATCTCATCCTCTGTTGTTCCCTTCTCTTCCTGCCCCCAATCCCTGCAAGCACCAGAGTCTTGTTCAATGAGTCAACTCTTCACATGAAGTGGCCAAAGTACTAGAGTTTCAGCTTCAGTATCATTCCTTCCAAAGAACACCCAGGACTGATCTCCTTTAGAATGGACTGGTTGGATCTCCTTGCAGTCCAAGAGAGTCTCAAGAGTCTTCTCCAACACCACAGTTCAAAAGCATCAATTTTTTGACGCTCAGCCTTCTTCACAATCCAACTCTCACATCCATACATGACTACTGGAAAAACCATACCCTTGACTAGACGGACCATTGTTGGCAAAGTAATGTCTCTGTTTTTGAATATGCTATCTAGGTTGGTCATAACTTTCCTTC
>SJYX01005955.1:420925-444731 GCA_006410675.1 Oreotragus oreotragus | reverse complement strand
AAATAAAGTCTGACACTGTTTCCACTGTTTCCCCATCTATTTGCCATGAAGTGATGGGACCAGATGCCATGATCTTCGTTTTCTGAATGTTGAGCTTTAAGCCAACTTCTTCACTCTCCTCTTTCACTTTCATCAAGAGGCTTTTTAGTTCCTCTTCACTTTCTGCCATAAGGGTGGTGTCATCTGCATATCTGAGGTTACTGATATTTCTCCTGGCAATCTTGATTCCAGCTGTGCTTCTTCCAGCCCCACGTTTCTCATGATGTACTCTGCATAGAAGTTAAATAAGCAGGTGACAATGTACAGCCTTGACGTACTCCTTTTCCCATTTGGAACCAGTCTGTTGTTCCATGTCCAGTTCTAACTGTTGCTTCCTGACCTGCATATAGGTTTCTCACGAGGCAGGTCAGGTGCTCTGGTATTCCCATCTCTTTCAGAATTTTCCACAGTTGATTGTGATCCACACAGTCAAAGGCTTTGGCATAGTCAATAAAGCAGAAATAGATGTTTTCTAGAACTCTCTTGCTTTTTCGATGATCCAGCAGATATTGGCAATTTTTTCTCTGGTTCCTCTGCCTTTTCTAAAACCAGCTTGAACATCTGGAAGTTCACAGTTCACGTATGGCTGAAGCCTGGCTTGGAGAATTTTGAGCATTACTTTACTAGCATGTGAGATGAGTGCAATTGTGTGGTAGTTTGTGCATTCTTTGGCTTTGCCTTTCTTTGGGATTCAATACATCCAGCTAAATGTACAGGCACTCAGAGTGATGCATGTCCCATCTATGAGGTCCTTATGTGACTCCCTATGATTTGTTGACCTATGAACTCTAAAGACAAGTTTCTACCTTCCCATCCCCACCCCATAACTCCCTACCCACCTTCCCACCCTCAATGTTCACTGTAAACTAGGGGCAGGATAACAGTTATAAAAACTCATCTGCAAAGTTCCTTACTAATTATAAAATTCTGCTGGGTGGCCCTTGTAAAAGTTCTTTATGAGAGGGGATGACAACGTTCTGGATGAGACTTTGATTATATTATATCTCTGGGAGAAATTCCTTTGTGCACTGTTTTCAGAGCCTGTCTTTGAACATTTTCCCTATGACTGTGTACATTGGAAGTTGGTGTTGGCAAGTTTGTCCTCCTTGAAGGTTGTCCACCATTTGTTTTCTATTTTCTGCTGGTACTGTTTTAAGGGCTCAAATGTTTTAACTTCTGCATAGTCACAGTTTTCTGTGGTAAATCTATTTACTTCCAGTCATTTCCATGGGTTTGTGGAAGGAATACCAATAGCCAATCTTTAATCTCTTTTCTAATGACAGTTCTCAAAACCGAATTTTTTCTTCCCCTTCCAAATATTTGTCTCTGTAACTTAAAGGGACAGCAAACTTGAGGGAGGGGTGGAAGGAAGGACCTAACATCCTTAATCTGATCTTTAACAGTTGGAGTTTCTTTGAATTACAAATGAAAAGACTTATTAGACCTGCCTGATCAGCAAGCTCTCCTTTAGAAAACAAAACACCAGAACAGAACAAAACTCAAACAAATTAACCAAAAAATATTGACAAAAATGAAAATTTAGTAACTACTCTAGATCAAGGATATATCTATGTTGTTCCGTTGCTTCTGACTTGCAGTTGAAAGAGTGAGGTTCATCTTGTCTCATGTAAATAAAAATCCATATGAAATAGATGGATTTATGAAAGCAGGAAGACATTCAGCAAATAGTCTTAGAAATCATTCCTTCTCACTCATCATCATATTGTAACATCTAGCAAGCCCAAGAATAAAGAGTTAACCATTCATACTTGCAAGAAAGAGTAAATGAACAAATTCTTGTTGAAAGCTTCTGGAAAATTCATTCCTTTGGGTTGGTAATTTCAAATAGGAGCCTGTCATTTCTCAGTCTTGCCTCTATGGATGTGAATTGTTCCCTTTGCTGTATTCCCTAAACTCCTCCATCAGTTATTTATTTTCCATTTTAGGCAGAAACACTTGAAAACACTGTCATTTAAAATGCCTGATAAGGAGAAAGGATCTTACCAGATGAGCTCTAAGTCTCATACACTTGCTTTGGAAATGAATAGTCTATAGTCTGCGTATTACCAGTTGCTTACTTGGTTGAGGTCCTGGTCAGGAAGCTGAGGAAGACTCTGCGGTAGCACATGGGGTCAAGGAGGTATAGCAAAAGTGAGGGAGAATTTGATATTTCTCTGGAAATGAGTCTCCTATTTTTAGAAGACAATACAATATAGTAGAAAGAATACAAATTTTGAATTTTTTATTGATTGGTAGGCTTTATTTACAAGCTATAACTGTTTATGAGCTATATAACTCTGAGAAAGTTACCAAACCTCCTTTTGGTTCATTTTTCTTATCTAAAAAATTTGGGATAATAGTGGTACATTCCCCATAGTATTATTTGAAGGATTAAATGAACTAATAGATGGGAAAGCAGTTTCAAATGCATTCGGTATCATAACTGGCTCTCAAAATATACCTTTGATAAAAATGATCAGTTTCAAATCCATTTGCCCTTCTCACAAGGACTGTAGACATAGGGCATCAATCTCACAGGAACAGAGCTTACTGTTGGCACCTTTTCCTATCCTACTCAGACGATTATTGGAGAAGTAGGAGCAGGACTCACTTTACCCTGGTACTTTCTTTAAGGCAGTATTTTACCACATTAGAACTTTGTTCTTTTTTAGAAGGAGTGGGGAGTTTGGAGCAAAGAAATGTTTACTATTGGGCCAAGAAAGGAGACCAGGTGACTCATGCTCAAAAAAATCCCCAACTATCAGAATTCTGTCTTTATGCAGAATATGGTATCAGTGTGACAAGTGCAAAGAGCACGGGGCTGATAGTTCAACACACATTTGTATTTCTTTGTTATTTTGTCAATTTATGCATTAATTCAGCAAATATTGCTGAGGGCTTATGATTACTAATTTGCTGTAACTGTGGAGTTGAGTATTTTAACCATCCCCCATCCCCATATGAATAGGAACTTGATGATGTCACTTAAACTCTTAATGTGTTGGTTGACTCAACTGTCCACACTGATCAGCCCTGCCCTGTCTTTCTCACAGTTTCTATGATAGAACCGGTTGGAGAGTGCTTGGCAGAAAAAAAGGACTAGATGATTATGAGGTGTCAGTATATTAATAGCATTTCTTGAGCAACCTTTGGGATATGGCATGACTACTGCACACTAGTCATTAAACTCTAACAATCTCTCTCTTTCTTTATGATCATAAGAAAGCCACAAAAGAAAGTGGATCATAAAGAAAGAGGGAGATTGTTAGACTTTAATGACATTTTGCTGAATGCAAATAACTGAACCCAAGATTCTTTCATTGTTGAGTTAGGTGTGAAGTTATGACTATGAAAAAAGATGAGAAAGTTAAATGGGTATAGTGACTGTCCTTTTCATCATAGGTGATAGTAATGCAAAAGTAAGTCAAGAGATACCTGGAGAAAGAAGCAAGTTTGGCCTTGAAGTACAAAATGAAGTAAGACAAAGGCTAATAGAGTTTTGCCAGGAGGACACACTGGTCATAGCAAACACCCTCTTCCAACAAGAGAAGACTCTACACATGGACATCACCAGATGGTCAATATCGAAGTCAGATTGATTTTATTCTTTGCAGCCGAAGATGGAGAAGCTCTATACAGTTAGCAAAAACAAGACCAGGAGCTGACTGTGGCTCACATCATGAACTCCTTATTGCCAAATTCAGACTTAAATTGAAGAAAGCAGGGAAAACCACTAGACCGTTCAGTTATGACCAAAATCAAATCCCTTACGATTACACAGTAGAAGTGACAAATAGATTCAAGGCATTAGATGTGATAGACAGAGTGCCTGAAGAACTATGGACTGAGGTTCATAACATTGTACAGGAGGCAGTGATCAAAAGCATCCCCAAGAAAAAGAAATGCAAAAAGGCAAGATAGCTGTCTGAGGAGGACTTAAAAACAGCTGAGAAAAGAAGTGAAAGGAAAAAAGAAAAGGAAAGATACACCCATTGAAATTCAGACTTCTAATGAAAAGCAAGGAATAAGAAAGACTTCCTAAGTGAGCAACGCAAAGAAATAGAGGAAGAGAGTAGAATGGGAAAGACTAGAGATCTCTTCAAGAAAATTAGAGATACCAAGGGAATATTTCATGCAAAATTGGGCACAATAAAGGACAGAAACAGTATGGACCTAACAGAAGCAGAAGATATTAAGAAGAGGAAGCAAGAATACACAGAAGAACTGTACAAAAAAAGATGTTAATGACCCAGATAACCATGATGGTGTTATCACTCACCTAGAGCCAGACATCCTGGAGCACAAAGTCAAGCATTATCTTTTAGGATTTGAATAGCTCAGCTGGAATTCTATCACCTCCATTAGCATCACTACCAACAAACCTAGTGGAGGTGATGGAATTCCAGCTGAGCTATTTCAAATCTTAAAAGATAATGCTATTAAAGTGGTTCACTAAATATGCCAGCAAATTTGGAAAATTCAGCAGTAGCCACAGGACTGGAAATGGTCAGTTTTTATTCCAATCCCAAAGAAGGGCAATGCCAAAGAATGGTCAAACTATTCCACAATTGCACTCATTTCACTTGTTAGCAAGGTGATGCTCAAAATCCTTCAAGCTAGGCTAACAGTATGTGAACCAAGAACTTCCAGATATACAAGCTGGATTTTAAAAAGGCAGAGGAACCAGAGATCAAATTGCCAACATCTGTTGGATCATCGAAGAAGCAAGAGAATTCCAGAAAAACATCTATTTCTGCTTCATTGATTATGTTAAAGCCTTTGACTGTGTAGATCACAACAAACTGTGGAAATTTCTTAGAGTGAATACCAGATGACCTTATTGTCTTCTGAGAAATCTGTATGCAGGTCAAGAAGCAACAGTTGGAATTGGGTATGGAACAACAGACTTGTTCAATATCAGGAAAGGAGTACATCAAGGTTGTATACTGTCACCATACTTATTTAGCACATATGCAGAGTACATCATGTGAAATGCTGGGCTGGATGAGTCACAAGCTGGAATCAAGTTTGGTGGGAGAAATATCAATAATCTCAGACATGCAGATGACATGACCCTTATGGCAGAAAGTGAAGAGGAACTTAAGAGCCTCTTGATGAAGGTGAAAGAGGAGGCTTAAAACTCAATATCCAAAAAGCTAAGATCATGGAATCTGGTCCCATCACTTCATGACAGATAGATAGGGAAATAATGGAATTGGTGACAAATTTTATTTTCTTGGGCCTCAAAATCACTGTGGACAGTGACCACAACCATGAAACTAAAAGAAGCTTGATCCTTGGAAGAAAAGCTATGACAAAACTAGACAGCATATTAAAAAGTAGAGACATCACTTTGCCAGCAAAGGTCTGTATATTCAAAGCTATGGTTTTTCCATTAGTCATGTATGGATATGAGAGCCAGACAACAAAAAGGCTGAGTGCTGAAGAATTGATACTTTTGAACTGTGATGTTGGAGAAGACTCTTGAGAATCCCTTGGACAGCAAGGAAATCAAACAAGTCCATCTTAAAGGAAATCAGTCCTGAATATTCATTGGAAGGAGTGATGCCGAAGCTGAAATTCCAATACATTCGCCTCCTGATGCAAAGAGCCGACTATTGGCAAATATCCTGATGCTGGGAAAGATTGAAGGCAGGAGGTGAAGGAGATAACAGAGGATAAGACAGTTGGATGGCATCACCAACTCGATGGACATGAGTTTGAGCACGCACTGGGAGCTGGTGATGGACAGGGAAGCCTGGCATGCTGCAGTCCATGGGGTTGCAAAGAGTCAGACACAACTGAGTCACTGAACTGAACTGAACTGATATATAAAATAGATAACTAATAAAAACCTACTGTATAGAGCAGGCAATTCTATTCAGTACTCTGAAATGACCTATATGGGGAAATGATCTAAAAAATTTTTATATATGTATAACTGATTCACTTTTCTGTACAGCAGAAACTAACACAACATTGTAAATGAATGATACTCCAATAAAATTTTTTAAAAGAGCAGAAGCTATACCTTTTATTGCTCTTACATCCTAGAAATCTGACTCTCAGATTTGGCTAAATTATTCAGACTATGAATCAGAAGTATAATTGTTTTTAATGTCTGCTGATGTTTTGCACAGCAATTGGAATATTTCATAGAATATTAGTGCTGCAAGGGACCTTAACAAATCCTAATCAGATGCCTTTCATTTTGTAAACAGAAATATTCAAAGGCAAATCACTCCTCTGAGTGCACAGCATTGCTGCATGCTTGGTTGTAGAGNCATCTGTTGGATCATCGAAGAAGCAAGAGAATTCCAGAAAAACATCTATTTCTGCTTCATTGATTATGTTGAAGCCTTTAACTGTGTAGATCACAACAAACTGTGGAAATTTCTTAGAGTGAATACCAGATGACCTTATTGACTTCTGAGAAATCTGTATGCAGGTCAAGAAGCAACAGTTGGAATTGGATATGGAACAACAGACTTGTTCAATATCAGGAAAGGAGTACATCAAGGCTGTATACTGTCACCATACTTATTTAGCACATATGCAGAGTACATCATGTGAAATGCTGGGCTGGATGAATCATAAGCTGGAATCAAGTTTGGTGGGAGAAATATCAATAATCTCAGACATGCAGATGACATGACCCATATGGCAGAAAGTGAAGGGGAACTTAAGAGCCTCTTGATGAAGGTGAAAGAGGAGGCTTAAAAGCTAAGATCATGGAATGTGGTCCCATCACTTCATGACAGATAGATAGGGAAATAATGGAACTGGTGACAAATTTTATTTTCTTGGGCCTCAAAATCACTGTGGACAGTGACCACAACCATGAAACTAAAANCCATCTATTTCCCATGAAATGATGGGACCAGATGCCATGATCTTAGTTTTCCGAATGTTGAACTTTAAGCCAACTTTTTCACTCTCCACTTTCACTTTCATCAAGAGGCTTTTTAGTTCCTCTTCACTTTCTGCCATAAAGGTGGTGTCATCTGCCAGTTCCTTGGTCTGGCTTATATTTCTCAAGATCTTTAGGCCCCTTCCTATGTAGTCAGTACTAATTACAGGGTTTTAATCTATTGCACCTGTCACTTCCAAGGCGGTTCCCTCTGTTTTAGCTTCTTCTGTTTGCTGGTCTCTTCAGTGTCTGATTTCCGCCCTGACACAAGGTGGGTGATGGTGGACACTTTTTTAGGCTCACTTGTTCAGTCACCCTGTGGGGAGGGAGGGGCGCTGCGAACAAATATCACTGGCATGTGCTCGCAGTGTCTCGGCCACACGGGGCCTGCCCCCGCTCACGGCGCGTGTGCCCTCCCTTCCCACACTGCTCAGGCTCTAGGTTGCTCCGCTGGGAACTGTCTGAGGCCAGCCCTGGGCTGCATGCACCTCCCAGGTCTAAGCCGCTCAGGTTCAGGCACTCGGGTAGTCCTCAGAGGCCCAGACTTGGTTGGGGCTGCATTTTGTGCCCTTCCCAGGTCCGAGCAGCTCAGGTGATGAGGTGTTTGGTGAGTGCGGTCGCTGTGTCTTATCGCCTCCCCTGTCCTGCTGCTCAGTTTTCTGTGTGTACAACCGGCACACCTTCTCAGGTGGATGTTGACTGTCCAGAACCCCACGAAGTCTTAGTTAGCAAAGAAGCCTGCTTGCAGTTTGGTAGATAATGCCTCTCTGGGGCTGCAATTGCCCCCTTCCGGCTCTGGCTGCCTGTCACCGGAGGGGGATGGTCTGCAGCCGGCTAGTTCTGTTCAGTCCTTTGTTCTAGCGGTGTCTTAGGGCTTTTCCCGTGGTAGCTATCCCGCAGTCTGGTTTGCTAGCCCAAGTTAGTTTGCTCAGATTGCCCTTGGGGCATTCAGGCCAGATCCTTACTCTAAGCAATGCAGCCCGCACCTCCCTGCCCAGGCCCCACTTGCTAGTGGCGGGTGCAGGCGTCTGCACTGCTTCTCCGCTGGGGGAGTTACCACTGGGCTCGTAATCTGTGGGTTTTAATTAATTATTTATTTTTCTTCCCTGTTATGTTGTCCTCTGTGCTTCCAAGGCTCGTCACGGGCTCAGCAGTGAGAGTGTTTCCTGGTGTTTGGAAACTTCTCTCTTTTTAAGACTCCCTCCCCCGGGATGGAGCTCTGCCCCTACCTCTTTTGTCTCTTTTTTTTGTCTCTTATATTTTTTCCTACCTCCTTTCGAAGACAGCGGGCTGCTTTTCTGGGTGCCTGATGTCCTCTGCTGGCATTCAGAAGTTGTTCTGTGGAATTTACTCAGCATTTAAATGTTCTTTTGATGAGTTTGTGGGGGAGAAAGTGGTCTCCCCGTCCTATTCCTCTGCCATCTTAGGACCCCCCCTCCCCCTTAAATTTAATTTTCTGTATTATCCAAGTTGGCAAAAATAAATATTGACAGGAAAATTTTTTCTTTAATTTTTTTTCATTAAAAAATATTTTTAATATCAGTTACTTTTTAAAGAAGACCCATGAGACTTGGAACCAAGAGATCAGGATACTAGGCCTGGTCTGTCCACCAGTAGATGCCATGACTTGGGCCGACTAGTATCCCTTTCTGGGGTATAAGATGATCCTGGTAGTCTCTTCTTATCTCCCAGAGTGGTTCTAAGAGGTCAATAAAACACTGGGGGGATTGGAAAGCTGGAGAGAAGAAACATTTTGAGAACATCCTTCTGGCAGGAAGACTTTGATCAATGCCTAATGGACCTGGGTCTAGTTTGGCTATCCTCTTGTTCCTTGCAGGTCCCAGGACACTCAGGAGGCACCTGTTTATAGACAGGTGTGCTTACCTTTGTGGGAAGGAAGAAGACGACCCTCTGGAAGCTTCGAATGGATCCCACAGCCTGTTTCTGTCTGTGGTTGGCATCTGAGGGATACAGTTCCTGGGACATTAGCCAGGGCATCAGGGCATGTTCACTGATAAAATCGTCCAGGAATAAAGTGGCTAGAATTTCCAACCAGAGGCTCTTTTTGCTGTTCTGCCTGTCCCCAAATGGGGATTCCCAAGCTCCTGCCTGGGATGCCTCCCTGCTGCCTGTACCCAGGACTCTGCACCCACAGTGTTCCGGTATGTAGATCTCTGGCTTCCTGGAGGGTGGGGGATCTTACTTTACAGGCACAAGGAAACTAGCCCAGAAAACCAGTCTCCCCTACATCCCTGGTGCCATTGCCTGAAGGCAGGTGTCTACTTGCTTTTTTTTGAAAGGGTTTGGCAGTAGAGAGTCTGCTGGAGACACATATAAATCCAGAAATTTCTGGAGTTTGGCTTGGCAGACCCAGAGGGGCCTGGAAGGCAGTGATTCCAGCTCCATGTGGTGTTTGAGAGAGTCAGTGTGGCTGCCAGTCCATTTCTCCCACTCAGAGAGTCGGGGCGCCTACTGAATAATTGAAGTATTAGTAACAGTTTCTTTCCCCTTCTGAAGGCAATCCCAAAGGTCTGCCGTTTTCTTTGCAGAAACCGTTGGCATTAAATACGCTGGGTGTCAGTGCAGCAGTGAGGTGGTTAATTTTGACTGAATATTATGCTATATAACCACTTGGCATTTAACTTGAAAAATGGCTTTCTGCTTCACCTGTCAGCATACCCAGTTCTCATCAAATAAGTGAGTGAGAAAAATTTTTAAATTTCAATTTCCTGATGCTATTAGACACTACTTCTTCCATACTTAAACAGTTTAGCAGTGCATGTACAGGCTTTGGTATTCAGACCATGCCTCAGACTACATGCCATTACAATAGCTTTTTTGTTTAAAGGGTAAAGAGATGCATGGATCTTTATCTTGAGGTTAGGAAAATGTATTGCAGGAACACGGCCAATCAGGTTCTGAATAACTTTGAAACATGGTACCATCACCCCAATGTAGTACAAGGAATCCTAGAGCCTGCTGCAGAGGATTCGAGACTGTCAGAAGGAAGCTGTAGAAATGAAGTA
This sequence comes from Oreotragus oreotragus, assembly GCA_006410675.1. Taxonomy (NCBI): domain Eukaryota; kingdom Metazoa; phylum Chordata; class Mammalia; order Artiodactyla; family Bovidae; genus Oreotragus; species Oreotragus oreotragus. The sequence goes on along the minus strand of SJYX01005955.1, from coordinate 434,756 downwards.
AATGTGCAAAGTAATCCTGCGTGGTACTTCAGGGGGAAATTGATCACTCATGTTAGCATTAATCTATTTTTACTGTTTCTTTTGTCAATTATAATCCAGTAAACCATGCCAGAGACTTACATTCATGAACTCTCCATGTTTAAGATGAAAACCCCAGGCTCATTCACTATGTGAATTAGAGATCTTCAGACTTCAGACATTTTTGATTAGTGTCACCTTATTTTGTTCATTCATTCTTAAAATAAAAAGGGAGAAGAATGGAGATGATAGTATTTGATTTCTACATCTCAGAACCACCTTTGATGACTCTTTCACTTTATGGTAGATGTGCCCTGGACACAATGGGAGAAGACACTTTGCAGATTGCTTCAGAATTTGGCAAACTATGGCCTGGGGGCCAAATCCAGGCCATGGCTGGCCTGACCTGTTTCTGGTACAGCAGAAATTAACACAACATTGAAAATTAAAAAAAAAAAATCCTATGATAAACCATAACGGAAAGATATTTAAATATATACATATATATATGCACACACATACACACATATATATGCACACACATATATATACATATATGCATGTGTAACTGAATCACTTTGCTGTATAACAAGAATTAACATTGTAAAGCAGCTATACTTCAATAAAAATAAAAACATAAAGTGTTATGGGGACATAGTTATTCCTTCACATACTGTCTCTGGATGCTCTCAATCTGCAGACTTGAAGAGTTGCTACAGAGACCCACAAAGCCTAAAACATTTACTTTATGGCCTACATGAAAAAAATTTTAGAATCCCCAATTTTCATTCTCTTCCATCTTCATTCCTGGGACTAATTTTTCCAGATCCTTAGTGGAGATATTTCCAGAAAGAATGAATGTCCTGAGAAGTTATATACATATAAATAAGTTTTCTTTCTTTACTTAGGCCAAATGGAGGGCTGTGCAATTATCTCTATTGCATAGCTGAAAAATGTTGAAGCTTAGAGGGGTCCCATGGCCTGCAGGTTAATTCAGACCTGAGATGAGAAACACAGACTCTGTTTTGCATAGGAGCTGCGGGGGTTTGAGAAGTTAGCAAATGTGAGTTTAAAGAGTCCCCACCATATAGCATATCTTCAGTCCTTGTTAAATAGTATTGTTCCCTTTATTCTTATCAGCCCATGACCCTCATGGACTGCACCATGTGGTTAGGAAGAAGGGCTGCCCCCTGCTATTGGCCTTTCTAGTGACACAGAGCAGAGAAGGCAATGGCACCCCACTCCAGTACTCTTGCCTGGAAAATCCCATGGATGGAGGAGCCNGGAGATATGGGCCTTGATAGAAGTAACTCAGATTAAATGAGGTCGTAAGGTGGGGCTATGATCTGATAGAATTTGTGTCCTTCTAAGAAGAAACACTGGAGAAGGTAATGGCACTCCATTCCAGTACTCTAGCCTGGAAAATCCCATGGATGGAGGAGCCTGGTGGGCTGCAGTCCATGGGGTTGCTAAGAGTCAGACACGACTGAGCGACTTCACTTTCACTTTTCACTTTCATGCATTGGAGAAGGAAATGGCAACCCACTCCAGTGTTCTTGCCTGGAGAATCCCAGGGACAGGGGAGCCTGGTGGGCTGCTGTCTATGGGGTCACACAGAGTCAGACACGACTGAAGCGACTTAGCAGCAGCACCAAGAAGAAGCACCAGAGCTCCATCTCTCTGTGCACTAAGAGGAAAGGCCATGTAAGGATTCTGTGAGAAGGTCACTGTCTAAAAGCCAGGAAAAGTGGCTTCATCAAAAAACACTGATCACTGCCAGACCTTGATCTATGATTTGCAGCCTCCAGACTGTGAGAAAGAAATTTCTGTTGTTTAAGCACCCAGCCTGTGGCATTTTGATGGCATTCTAAACAGACTAATATACTCAAGAAGCTTGAACAACTGAAAAAGAACAGAAAGTAATAAAGATCTCCAAGAGTATCTTACAAGGGAAATGGTAAGAGAGTAAAACTCAGATTTTCCTCTAGTGAAGACTATCAGTGAGCATTCCCTTGCCATCTCCACATCAGCATTATCGCCTAACAACTTCTTTCCAATAACAGGCAGTTCTAACTGACTCTGGTTTTTGGAAGCTAGGCCTCCTTTTGGTTGCTGAAGACTTTTCAACAGAAACAAAACATATTGAATAACATAATTANCATTATCGCCTAACAACTTCTTTCCAATAACAGGCAGTTCTAACTGACTCTGGTTTTTGGAAGCTAGGCCTCCTTTTGGTTGCTGAAGACTTTTCAACAGAAACAAAACATATTGAATAACATAATTATAAGATATTTTAATAAAAGGAAGATAAATGATATTTTTGTGGAATAAGGATTATATATCGGGGCCACCTATTAACAACAACAACAACAACAAATTTTTCATTTAAGACTTTGGTGCAATACTTTTAAATATTAGGTTTGCATAGGAATTATTTAGAATACTTGTTAAAGATTCAGATCTATAGGCCCATCACCATAGATTCTGACTTAGTGGGTTTGGAGGGCTTAGAATTTGTTTACAAAACCCTTGGCATTTCTGTACAGGAAATTTACTAATCACACTGAGAAACACTGTGTCCATACTTCACAATGAACTTTTGAAGGGCAATTTCATTCACAATAAATTTAAGAAAATGAGGAAGAAATAAATGAAGAGATTTGGAGAAAAGGAAATGCAATGAAAAAAACAATGAAAACTGAAATATAATCCAGATATGAAGAAATGAGGGCAACCTTGGGGAAGAATTGCATTTTAGAGCAAGTTACAGTGGAAAGGGAGGGAGCCTCCTAGAAGTTTATAGTAAGNGGAAGCTAGGCCTCCTTTTGGTTGCTGAAGACTTTTCAACAGAAACAAAACATATTGAATAACATAATTAGAAGATATTTTAATAAAAGGAAGACAAATGATATTTTTGTGGAATAAGGATTATATATCGGGGCCACCTATTAACAACAACAACAACAAATTTTTCCTTTAAGACTTTGGTGCAATACTTTTAAATATTAGGTTTGCATATGAATTATTTAGAATACTTGTTAAAGATTCAGATCTATAGGCCCATCACCATAGCTTCTGACTTAGTGGGTTTGGAGGGCTTAGAATCTATTTACAAAACCCTTGGCATTTCTGTACAGGAAATTTACTAATCACACTGAGAAACACTGTGTCCATACTTCACAATGAACTTTTGAAGGGCAATTTCATTCACAATAAATTTAAGAAAATGAGGAAGAAATAAATGAAGGGATTTGGAGAAAAGGAAATGCAATGAAAAAAACAATGAAAACTGAAATATAATCCAGATATGAAGAAATGAGGGCAACCTTGGGGAAGAATTGCATTTTAGAGCAAGTTACAGTGGAAAGGGAGGGAGCCTCCTAGAAGTTTATAGTAAGAAAACTCAGTTTATTTCCATTTGTCACAACAGGATTTGGAGAAAAGGAAATGCAATGAAAAAAACAATGAAAACTGAAATATAATCCAGATATGAAGAAATGAGGGCAACCTTGGGGAAGAATTGCATTTTAGAGCAAGTTACAGTGGAAAGGGAGGGAGCCTCCTAGAAGTTTATAGTAAGAAAACTCAGTTTATTTCCATTTGTCACAACCGGCTTCTGAATTCCAGTCTTGGCATTTATAGTCATTGTTCAGTTCAGTTCAGTCGCTCAGTTGTGTTCGACTCTTTGCGACTCCATGAATCGCAGTATGCCAGGCCTCCCTGTCCATCACCAACTCCTGGAGCCACTCAGACTCATGTCCATCGAGTCAGTGATGCCATCCAGCCATCTCAGCCTCTGTCGTTCCCTTCTCCTCCTGCCTCCAATCCCTCCCAGCATCAGAGTCTTTTCCAATGAGTCAACTNGAATTTCCTTGCTTTTTCTATGATTCAACAGATGTTGGCAACTTGATCTCTAGTTCCTTTGACTTTTCTAAATCCAGTTTGTACATCTGGAAGTTCTTGGTTCTGTCTCTTATACACATCTAGTTACAGTGAAAAGGGAGGGAGCCTCCTAGAAGTTTATAGTAAGAAAACTCAGTTTATTTCCATTTGTCACAATCGGCTTCTGAATTCCAGTCTTGGCATTTATAGTCATTGTTCAGCTCAGTTCAGTTGCTCAGTTGTGTTCGACTCTTTGCGACTCCGTGAATCGCAGCACGCCAGGCCTCCCTGTCCATCACCAACTCCTGGAGCCACTCAGACTCATGTCCATCAAGTCAGTGATGCCATCCAGCCATCTCAACCTCTGTCGTTCCCTTCTCCTCCTGCCTCCAATCCCTCCCAGCATCAGAGTCTTTTCCAATGAGTCAACTCTTCGCACGAGATGGCCAAAGTACTGGAGTTTCAGCTTTAGCATCATTCCTTCCAAAGAAATCCCAGGACTGATCTCCTTCAGATAGGGACATAATTAGTTCACTCTGTCTCTCAGTTTGATTTCAAAACTTGAAATCAGTCTAGAATCCTCTACAGAACCTCTCTTTTGGTTCACTAAGGAGATTCAGGAGGAAAAAAATTCATGATATTTAAGTGCCAGTAGAGGACTTAGACCTCTGGGAATTAGACCAGCTGAAGATATGCTGGGTGACATATTCCGTAGGTATTTCTTATAGAATGTTTTATGGGCATATTCCATAGATATCTGAAACCAGACTATCAAGGGAAGAACCTCACAGGTGAAAACTATTTTGTATACCCACACATTCTGTGACTCTTAATGTGTATTTTACTTAGGTGAAATCAAGTTTAAATGACATCAGTCACAAGAGGAAAACGGAGTGTTTTGATACGGGTGGGCCAAGGAGATATAGGGGAGATCGTGGTGGGACAGCTACAGATTGTACATAAGTTTTCTGGATGTCTACTGCCAATTATGTGATATTGGAAATTATATTTCCCAGAATCTTGTGGAAATGCCTGATACTTTTCTGAGTTGGGTTATACAAAAGTGAAGCTGCATGAAGTTTGGAAGGTGGATGTGAAATAGAAGTCATATACTTTGAAGTCATATGCTTTGAAGATCCTTGTCAATGAGATGTGGTGAGAGAGAGACATAAAGGTGTGGGTGGGTTCCAATTTGTTATTGATCTGGCAGCCTTGATGACCAACAGAACACATGGCTTGCTATCTGACCATTTTCTGATAAGTGCATAGAACCAAAAAACTTCTACAGACTTTTATAGCCCTCCACACAGTTGAACTATAGCAGCTAGGTGCTCCTAGCTTCCAGATGTTCCTGCAAGCTCTAATTCATTCAGTCACACCATGAATAGCTAATGGCTTTTCTCCGATCCTTCTCCTCTAGACTTTTACTTCCCAAGTGACTCCCTCAATCATATAAGGTCTAATTCCTATAATAAATTTCTTATTCCATGACCCTTGTGATAATACTGCTTCCCAGATTAAACCCTGATCAGTAACAACCCTAAATCACTTCCTTCCACCAAACTTTCCAATGCATACCAGCCTCATAGACCTTCAAAGTACAAAGAACATTGAGAAGAAACAATTCTCCATGAATTTCCTTGCTTTTTCTATGATTCAACAGATGTTGGCAACTTGATCTCTAGTTCCTTTGACTTTTCTAAATCCAGTTTGTACATCTGGAAGTTCTTGGTTTATGTACTGTTGAAGCCTAACTTGAAGGATTTTGAGCATTACCTTACTAGCATGTGAAGTAAGTGCAATTGTACAGTAGTTTGAACATTCTTTGGCATCACCTTTCTTTGAGATTGGAACAAAAACTGACCTTTCCCAGTCCTATGGCCATGGATGAGTTTTCCAAATTTGCTGACATANAAGGATTTTGAGCATTACCTTACTAGCATGTGAAGTAAGTGCAATTGTACAGTAGTTTGAACATTCTTTGGCATCACCTTTCTTTGAGATTGGAATAAAAACTGACCTTTCCCAGTCCTATGGCCATGGATGAGTTTTCCAAATTTGCTGACATATTGAGTGCAGCCCTCAATCTGGATATAAGTTTAGAACACTAAATGAGGAAGTCAAGTGATAGACAAGTGATAGACAAGTGGCTTGTTCTTCAGACAAGCCACTTGGAGAAATCTGCTTTAGCAGAGTGACTGGAAATGCAGAAATCAAAGGATTGCCAAGGGTTATGAAAGTGGCAACTTATAGGGCGATTTAAGATGCTTTAAAACCAAAGAGAAACTCTCTACAGGGCAAATAATGTGTTACTTTCCTTTTCTAGGGAACTAGAGATATCAAGTGCAGCCTGCTCACAGCCAGAGGAGACCACAGGAAGTTCGCATTCTGGGTCAGTAATACTGGTGGTTGAAGTTCTGCAGGGTTTGGGTCCACCCATACTCAGTGGCTGCTGCTGCTGCTGCTGCTAAGTTGCTTCAGTCGTGTCCGACTCTGTGCGACCCCATAGATGGCAGCCCACCAGGCTCCCCCGTCCCTGGGATTCTCCAGGCAAGAACACTGGAGTGGACTGCCATTTCCTTCTCCAATGCATGAAAGTGAAAAGTGAAAGTGAAGTCGCTCAGTTGTGTCCGACTCTTAGCGACCCCATGGACTGCAGCCTACCAGGCTCCTCCATCCATGGGGGTTTCCAGGTGAGAGTACTGGAGTGGGTTGCCATTGCCTTCTCTGCGTATTCAGTGGCAGTGTCCTCCAAACTTTGCTTTGGATTGGTGGACTGCAGAACTTGGGGTGACTCAGCACCCTTCCTAGATAGAAGGTAGATAAGCAAAGAGAGTAGAGACAGTTACATTTATGACTGGACTTGAGGTTAGTTAGTAAAATACGTCTTTGTTTCGTTAATACAGCTGTTTCAACACTTTTCTTTATCTATTTTACAGAAAACATTATATGTGAAGATTTCTAACCTTACTAAGGCTGAAATAATTAGGAAATTTATTTTTCCAACTCCAGACCAATAAGTAGATGAGGATCTGGTTTCTTCCTGAAGTCTCGTGGAAATAGCATCAGCTGCTCCTTCTGAGTGCTGTTCGGTGGCATGACTGCAGGGACATGCACACAGAGGGATAGATATTCAGACTCAACAATGGACAGTTCCTCCTCCCTCTTACCTGGCATGAACCTCAAGTATTTTGTTTCTCCACTGTCTGGCACTCTCCATGGGAAAACAGATGACACCACCCTTATGGCAGAAAGTAAAGAAGAACTTTAGTTCTTTAGAGCCTCTTGATGAAAGTGAAAAAGGAGAGTGAAAAAGTTGGCTTAAAACTCAACATTCAGAAAACTAAAATCATGGTATCCAGTGCCATCACTTCCTGTCTCTTATACACATCTANACTAGTACAGCCACTATGGAGAACAGTGTGGAGATTCCGTAAAAAACTGGAAATAGAACAGTCTTATGACCCAGCAATCCCACTGCTGGGCATACACACCAAGGAAGCCAGAATAGAAAGAGACACATGTACCCCAATGTTCATTGCAGAACTGTTTATAATAGCCAGGACATGGAAGCAACCTAGATGTCCATCAGCAGACAAATGGATAAGAAAGCTGGGATACATATACACAATGGAGTATTACTCAGCCATTAAAAAGAATACATTTGAATCAGTTCTAATGAGGTGGATGAAACTGGAGCTGATTATACAGAGTGAAGTAAGCCAGAAAGAAAAACACCAATACAGTATACTAACACATGTATATGAAATTTAGAAAGATGGTAATGATAACCCTGTATGCGAGACAGCAAAAGAGACACAGATGTATAGAACAGTCCTTTGGACTCTGTGGGAGAGGGAGAGGGTGGGATGATTTGGGAGAATGGCATTGAAACATGTATAATATCATATAAGAAATGAATCGCCAGTCTAGGTTCGATGCAGGATACAGGATGCTTGGGCTGGTGCACTGGGATGACCCAGAGGGATGGTTTGGGGAGGGAAGTGGGAGGGGAGTTCAGGATGGGAACACATGTACACCCGTGGTGGATTCATGTTGATGTATGGCAAAACCAATACAGTATTGTAAAGTAAATTAAAAAAAATTTTTTTAATAAAAAAAATAAAAGGAAAATTTGCTGTCAGTTCAAAGCACATAAAGGATGAGCCTGAATTTAAAACTGAAATTTTCTTCCACCCTGATGCCTTACTAAGCTATCCCAAAGCTGAAAATTTCCTCCACCCTCACTGCAAATAAAACGGTCCCTTGAGTAGGGGGCTAGCTTATGGCAGCAGCTGGGTGAGCTTCACAACTGCTCCTGAAGGAAAAGGATCATCCTGTGATAATCAGAACTTCCTCCCTCAGGGGTCATTGGGGTTTGTAACTGATACACTTATTTCTGTTTTACCTGTAAGTAAAGGGTAATCATACATTAATTTCCTTAAGCTGTAGTTGAAATCAAGTTTTAACTGGGAGATGGAAGCTTCCAGGCCTCCTTAAAATGCTAATAAGCTTTGAGAAGTGTGATGGCAAGGGCTTCTGAGGTGGGTTTGCTGGTGTCCAGGGCTGCTGCGGATGTAATCGAGGTCTGTTCCTACATGTCCTCTTTAGCCCTTGCAAGGTACACTGAAGACTGTGGAACACGTTCTCTTTATCTGACATGTGGTGCTACCACCAGCACACTTCTCTAGCCCACTAGCCTCCCCAGACAACTCCATAGAATTGGTAGAGGCATGAAAACTGTGAGGCAAACAAAGCTGGTCTCTAGTGCATTTCCATCAGAGCTCACAGAGGCAAGAGCTTCACATGGAATGGAACTAGCAAAAGCAAAACCAGGAAGTGGCAAACACTGGAAAGTAGAACCTGGGCAAGATACAAGAATGAGGGGAAAAAGTCAAGGCCAAATCCCCAATTAGCATAATAGAAGCCCCAGTTCCACTGGGAACTGGAATTTCTGGAGTTGCTGGGGCCAGAAGTAGCCTGGAACTTACAAGGAAAAAGTCCTGAGAATTAGTGCTGGTGAGGCAGTTCTCTTGACAACTTTCCCCTGGGGCAGGACTTCTCCGAGGGGACGAGTTCTCTCTTATCTCAAGGATGAACCTCTCTTCTATCTCAGTATTGAAGGGCCAGTATTCAGAACTCTTCACAATTTTCCTCTCACAGATTTTCTGTTGTTGTTGTCCCCTAATCTGATTGTTGTCTCTCTCAAGGGGTGGAATACCAAGACTGGAGTGCTAAGCTAATTGCTTTGCTTCACCGAGTTTCTGTTTTTCCTCCAAGACAACTTTTACACTTTCTCTCCCCTTTCTATAGTAATATCAGCCTTGGGCATGTCACTTAGCACTGGGTACACTTGGTGGCTACAAAATTTAGAGGTGACTAATTCAGTGAAAGATGTTAAGGGCAGGTAAGGAGCTGTTATTCATCTTGGCATTTGCCTTTTAGTAGAGAATTTACTTTCCCAAAACTCCCTCTAATGAAAGAGGGGAGAGCCTGTCCATTCTGTCACGTCCCAAATCCTGTCCTATGGGTGTTATCTAGTCCACCTACTAGCCCAAGAACAATACTGAAGTAAAGAACAGAGCAGCTCTCAGTTTAAAGAATGTTTCCCAGGCCAATAGAATCAAGCAGTTGGCAACTCCCAGATCTGTTTGCAGACAGTGCTGAAAGTTGAGATTAGTATAGCTGCAGGATTGGATACAATCTTCGGATTGTCTTGCCAAATATGGGTTAAAATGACTTTGGCTGCTGTACACTCCAGTTTCAATGGAGGCAGAGAAAGCGTCTCTCTCTCTCTCATCTTTTCTGAGCTCCTGGGGCCTAACAGTCAGTGTTTGGCTTAGAAAGGGATTTGGTATCTTTTTATTATAGTTTTGATGTCAACTCCAATGCCACATGGGAAGCCTTCTTATTTTCAAGGGGCAGCCACAAGCAGAGAACAGCAATCTGTGTTTTTTTATTTTTTATTTTGTTTCTCTGAGATAATTTTGAAGGAGGCAATGTTTGTGTTTCCAAATTACCCCTCCACTTTTCAATTTTTGTATCTCCTTACATATCCTCATATATCATTTTCATGGTTTTGTGGTTTTAGGCTGTTCTTCTTTTGAGAGGAAAGCAATCTGATAATAAGCCTATATTAGGTTTTCAGACCTGAGTATGTTATTCCTTTAAAGGCTACTTAGATTTTTCAAAAGGTTGCAGAAAGAGGACAATATTCAAACCATATTTGCCTTACATGCAAAAACATTTTTGACTCAAAACATAAGTATCATTTTTCATAACCCAAGCAAACTTAGACCTCTGGAAAAGTTCAGTTCTCTTTTGGTAGAAGCATTGGTTAATTGCAGCTTCAATTTATATCGCTGGTATTACTGATAAAGCAATGGTTTCTGTGGATTATATTATTTATTTATTTGTATAATCCAGAATAGTTTAGAATTTAGGTGGAACATGGAGGTGGGGAGAGGATGTAGAGCAATAAAGCAGAATAATGGGAGCCCCGAAGACGAGTATGCATTGCTTATACGGTCACTGGTCACTAATGTTGATTGGTATCAAGGTAAGATCAGGTCTGGTCACTAACATCTTGAAGTCTTTAATCCTTTTTAGGCATCTATGCTATTTTAAAAATAAACTCACAAATAACTACCATAATACTTTATAAAGTATAATAATTTTTTGACAGATTAATATTAGTATGAATATTTGTGGGAATATCATTAAGTAGAGGACCTTCCCTGGTGGCTCAGATGGTAAAGCATCTGCCTGCAATGCGGGAGACCTGGGTTCGATCCTTGGGTAGGGAAGATCCTCTGGAGAAGAAAATGGCAACCCACTCCAGTAATCTTGCTTGGAGAATCCCATGGATGGAGGAGCCTGGTAGGCTACAGTCCATGGGGTCGCAAAGAGTCGGACACACTGAGCAACTTCACTTTCACTTTCATTAAGAAGAACAGTTTTAGCTGTTTGTGACATAAACACTGATGGGATGCATAGACTTCAGATGAAATGTATACAATGTTCAGCGTTAAAAAGCAACAATATTTCCACTGCAAATATATATTCCTGGCATAGAGAAGTCTGTTAAGAAAAGTCTTTTCTATCAATAACACATCATAATGGTGGCTGATGTCTTGAGCTGGAAGACAGAACCCCAGGGATGAATGTAGTATGGGAAATAAAGGAACAAAATTGTTCAGCGTTAAAAAGCAACAATATTTCCACTGCAAATATATATTCCTGGCATAGAGAAGTCTGTTAAGAAAAGTCTTTTCTATCAATAACACATCATAATGGTGGCTGATGTCTTGAGCTGGAAGACAGAACCCCAGGGATGAATGTAGTATGGGAAATAAAGGAACAAAACCTAATAAGGCTGCTTTTTGGCTCAGCTTGCATTGGAGAACTTGATTTTTACATCTGCAAATATGGATCTTTTTATGTGATCATGTGCTAAAGCAGCAAAGTTGTAATAATGTCTTGTGTTAAAGTGAATCATTTAAAAATGAGAATTTATTTATTTAATGAGTATTCTTTTCCTGAACTGGTTGTACATATTTAACTCTAGCAGATAGAGTGGCTGTTAATAATTCATATTCCCATCACTAGGGTATGAAAATTCCAGGCATCATCATTCATTTTAGCCATTCTGTGCTGTTGCATATTATTTTGGTTCTAATTTGCATTATCTTAAGTTATGACCAACCTAGATAGCATATTCAAAAGCAGAGACATTACTTTGCCGACTAAGGTCTGTCTATGACTTATCTTTGATAAAGGAGGCAAAAATATACAATGGAAAAATGACAGTTTCTTCAGTAAGTGGTGCTGGGGAAACTGGTCAACTACATGTAAAAGAATGAAATTTGAACATTTGATAACACCATACATAAAAATAAAATCAAAATGAATTAAAGACCTAAATATAAGACCACAAAGTATAAATCTCTCAGAGGAAAACATAGGCAGAACACTCTCTGACATAAATCACAGCAAGACCCTCTATGATCCATCTCCTAGAGTAATGGAAATTAAAAAAAAAAANAAAGCAATCTTGAGAAAGAAGAATGGAACTGGAGAAACCAAGTTCCAAGTTCCTAGTCTGAAGTCACAGTCTTCCTGGCTTAGACTTCAGACTATACTATAGACTATAGACTTCAGACTCTACTACAAATCTACAATCATCAAGACAGTATTGTACTGGCACAGAAACAAAAGTACAGACCAATGGAAGAAAACAGATACCCCAGAAATAAATCAACACACCTATGGATGACTTATCTTTGATAAAGGAGGCAAAAATATACAATGGAAAAATGACAGTTTCTTCAGTAAGTGGTGCTGGGGAAACTGGTCAACTACATGTAAAAGAATGAAATTTGAACATTTGATAACACCATACATAAAAATAAAATCAAAATGAATTAAAGACCTAAATATAAGACCACAAAGTATAAATCTCTCAGAGGAAAACATAGGCAGAACACTCTCTGACATAAATCACAGCAAGACCCTCTATGATCCATCTCCTAGAGTAATGGAAATTAAAAAAAAAAATGAACAAATGGGATCTAATTAAACTTAAAAGGTTTTACACAATGTAGAAAACTTTAAGCAAGATGAAAAGACAACCCTAAAAATGGGAGAAAGTAATAGCAAATGAAATAATTGACAAAGAATTAATCTCCAGAATATACAAGCATCTGATGTAGCTCAATACCAGAAAAACAAACAACCCAATCAAAAAATGGGCAGACCTACATAGACATTTCTGCAAGGAAGACACACAGATGGCTAATAAACACATGAAAAGATGTTCAACATCACTCATTACTACAGAAATGCAAATCAAAACCACAATGAGATATCATGTCACACCAGTCAGAATAGCCATCATCAGAAAGTCTACAGACAATAAATGATGGAGAAATTGTGGAGAAAAGGGAACCCTTTTACACTGTTGATGGGAATGCAAACTGATACAACCACTATAGAGAACAGTATAGAGATTCCTCAAAAAACTAGGATATTTTATATGAAACGAATCACCAGTCCAGGTTCAATGCATGATACTGGATGCTTGGGGCTGGTGCACTGAAATGACCCAGAGGGATGGTATGGGGAGGGAGGAGGGAGGGGGTTCAAGATGGGGAACATGTTTATACCTGTGGCGGATTCATGTTGATGTATGGCAATCACCAGTCCAGGTTCAATGCATGATACTGGATGCTTGGGGCTGGTGCACTGAAATGACCCAGAGGGATGGTATGGGGAGGGAGGAGGGAGGGGGTTCAAGATGGGGAACATGTGTATACCTGTGGCAGATTCATGTTGATGTATGGCAAAACCAATACAATATTGTAAAGTAATTAACCTCCAATTAAAATAAATAAATTTATATATTTTTTAAAAAACTAGGAATAAAACATGATCTAGCTATTCCACTACTGGGTATATACACTGAGGAAATGAGAATTGAAAAAGACACTGTACTCCAATGTTCATTGCAGCATTTTTTGCAATAGCTGGGACATGGAAGCAACCTAGATGTCCATCAGCAAATGAAAGGATAAGGAAATTGTGGAACATATATACAATGGAATATTACTCAGCTATAAAAAGGAATGCATTTGAGTCAGTTCTAATAAGGTGGATGACCCTAGAGCCTATTATACAGATTGAAGTAAGTGAGAAAGATAAAGACAAATACTGTATAATAATGAATATATATGGAATCCGGAAAGATGGTACTAACAATCCTACGTGCAGGGCAGAAAAGGAGACATAGACATTAAGAACAGAGTTTTGGACACAGTGGGAGAAGGAGAGGATGGGATGATTTAAGATAATAAATTTGAAACATATATATTACCATATATAAAATAGATAGCCAGTGGGAGTTTGATGTATGAGGCAGGGCACCCAAAGC
>SJYX01005955.1:399824-415686 GCA_006410675.1 Oreotragus oreotragus | reverse complement strand
ACTATGTGCATGCTAAGTGCTAAGTCACTTGGGTCATTTCCAACTCGGTGCTACCCTATGGACTATATCCCACCAGGCTCCTCTGTTCATGAGATTCTCCAGGCAGGAATACTGGAGTGGATTGCTGTGCCCTCCTCCAATTCCTGGGTTGGGAAGTGGATCTTCCGAACCCAGGGATTGAACCCTTGTCTCTTACATCTACCTGCACTGGCAGGCAGGTTCTTTACCAGTAGAGCTACCTGGGAACAAAGTATTGTGTTATAGTTTATCCTAAATTAGATGGCTTTATCTGGAGAAGGAAATGGCAACCCACTCCAGTATTCTTGCCTGGAGAATCCCAGGGATGAGGGAGCCTAGTGGGCTGCCATTTATGGGGTCGCACAGAGTCGGACACGACTGAAGTGACTTAGCAGCAGCAGCAGCAGCATAGGTATGAATCAGTTTCTGAATTCACCATTCTGTTCTGTTTCTTTATGTTTGTTTTGCTACTGTTTTGCCAAAAGTACAATTTCTTAAGTATTAAACATTGTAATAATTTTTGCCATCTTTCAGCTGAAGTCCAGGAATAGGATTTATACTTCAAGATATTTTTAGCCTTTTGCATGGGGATATAAAGTTAGAACAAGCTTGTCAGTTTAGACTCACACACCCATGTTCTGATTTATGTTTGAACTGACTTAAATCTCTAGACTTGGAATCTATTAATTGGGGAGAATTATTCTCTGCAATATTGAGCTTCCCAGTCCATAGTCATAGTATATTCTTCAATTTACTACGTTTTTCTTGTATTTCTCTCAATAATATACTTTTCAGTATTCATCTCTTACATATGTTTTACTGGATTTATTACTAGGTGTTTGATGTTTTGATGCTGTTATAAATTACATTTGAAATTTATTTTTTGCCACTAGTCTGAGAAGTTCAGTTGGTGATTCCTTCAAATACTGTTTTGCCCATTCTCTTATGTCTCTTTTTTTGTCTCTAATTATGTTTTTGTGTTCATGTGTATCTTTAAACTTTTCTGTATAATCCATTTTTTTCTGTGCTTCAGATTGGAAGGTATTTATATTTATATGTCTATATCATCTACCTATAATCTATCTAATCTAGTACTCTGTATATATTGGTATTTTAACTTATTCCTTGGGCTCTTATTTTTAAGCATCTTATTTTCAAGTTTTGAAATTTCTATTGTTTTTTTTTTTTAAGTTCTGCTGAAATTTTCTACTTGTAGTCCATTTTATTTATATCTTTGACTATATTAAAAAATATTTATCATTTTAACATTAAAGTTTCATTCTTTCCAAAACCTAAATCTAGATGACACTCAGTTTATTATTATGTTTTTCTCATTGTTCTCAATTTTCTCATTCCTTTTTTAGCATACCTAGTAATTTTTTTTATCAAATGCTTGATATTGTATATAAACATTGTTAGTGAAAGAAGGTGTGACCTTCTAAGAGGATTCACCCTTTCCTCTTCTAGACTCATTCTAGATAGCTGATAGATAACCAGATAGCTGATTATCTTTATTCCAACCAGGGCCTGAATGCAATTGACCCTGGGCTACAGTTTTGGAAGTCTCAGTCTCGTGTATCACTAGAGAACTTTCAGCTGAGAGGTAGTTCTCCAATTCTAATCTTTCTTTCCCTAGGACTGCCATACTACCAACAGTTCTGCCCTGCTTTTCAGAGGCTTCTGTTATCTTTTAACTTTCCATCCCATGTACTCTAAGAATTTGACATGTCTCTTGAGGGAGAAATCAGACACTTACAAATTTTCTCGAGTCTCTAGTCCTATGAGATCACCAAATATACAGGTTACCTAGTCCCCAGTAGTGGTCTTCTGAGTAGGCAAATCCTAGTCTGAATGTTTCTCCTCTTTTCATGTTGTAAGAATCAACCAATGCTCCTAGGAAAAGGGCTTTCCTGGTGGCTCAGACGGTAACGTGCCTGCCTGCAACATGGGAGACCCGGATTTGATCCCTGGGTCAGGAAGATCGCCTGGAGAAGGAAATGGCAACCCACTCCAGTACTCTTGCCTGGAAAATTCCGTGGATGGAGAAGCCTGGTAGGCTACAGTTCATGAGATCGCTAAGAGTCAACTGAGTGACTTCACTTTTACTTTCACTTGCTAGGAAAAGTGTCTGCAGATCACCACCTCATCTCTCTTAGACTTAAAGTGCATTTTGAATAGAAAATAGTTTGAATGCAAGAGAATCTGAAGATTGTATGTGTGTGTATAAAATGGTCTCTGCATGGAAAGCAATTTTACTTATTAGAAGTGAATAGAAAAAATCCAATAACATAATGATTTTTCAAAAAGTAATTTGAATAAATTTAAGAGTGGAATGTGGGATCATTAATGATCTGAAGGGTATAATTTGAAATATTCAGTTTACAACATATTAAATAGGAAATTATGTGCTGTTCTGGTGTTCTGGAACTTGGGATTTCATAGTTCCTCTGATGTAAATGGCTTCCTGGGTGGCTCAGCGGTAAATAATCTGCCTGTTAATGCAGGAGATGCAGGAGATGTGAGTTTGATCCCTGGATTAGGAGAATCCCATGGACAGAGGAGCCTGGCCAGCTATAGACCACAGGGTTGCATAGAGTTGGACATAGCTGTACAACTGAGCATGCATGATTTGATTATAAATAATCTTCAATACTTAGTTAACTTTTGCTGTCTTCCTGGATGTCTATTTCTCTAAAAATGTAGGGCAAAGATGAGGTTGTATACTCTCCCATCCCCCACCCTTGGTGCTTTGTTCAAGTTCACAATAGGATATTTGTTCATCTTGCTCACTGAGGAAGTTCTTAATGCTGTTTACACTATTTCTGCCTCTCTGTTTTTGAGGCACCTGAGATAATTAAACTTACTGAGCCTCTCACAGTTGGAGCAATTCTAATTCTGGCCAATGAGTTATGAGAGGAATTGTTGTATGTCACTTCCAGCCAGAGCATTTAAGTATTGATGAGACTCCTCAGAGCACTTTCCTAATGCCGCAGTGACTATCGGTTCCAGGCAGTGGCTATTCTGTCAGCCCGGGGCTGAAGTTGAGGATGTAGTGGAGCAGAGATCTCAATCCACACAAGATGAACATGTAGAATGAACAAGAAAGGGAAGCTTGTTCTCAGATAGTGAGATTTTTGGGGTGTCTATTACTATAACACTACTAATCCATTCTGACTGACACAGTAAATGATTGTTTACTTCTGAGGTTTCAGTTGCCAAAACGCTCCAAGGGAAAAAAAATATGTGGAGCAACCATATGACTGATTCATTCTCCTGGCTTTGGCTAACCAGGCAGTAGAGACATCTGGTACATTTCTCTCCTGTCCACATTCATAGACAGAATGTGATTCTGTTAGCAGCACGTGTACCTAGACAGATGTGAGGATTTGTTCAGATGGCAAACAAGAATCCCTCATTGATGTCTCCAAGACTGTATGCCTTAAGATACCTGATTATCTTTACTTTAAACTGAAAGTGTTAGTCACTCAGTCATGTCTGACTCTGTAACCCCATGGACTGTAGTCTACCAGGCTGCTTTGTCCATGGAATTCTCCAGGCAAGAATAATGGAGTGGGTAGCCATTTTCTTCTCCAGGGGATCTTCCTGACCCAGGAATTAAACACAGGTCTCCCACTTTGTGGGCAGATTCTTTACTGTATGAGCCACCAGGAAAGCCTGTTTGTCTTTACTTAATGGCATATATTATCAACAATATAATACCTGCTTAAGCATTCTATACAGGCATATATTTTAACGCATTCATCAGGCATCAGGTGTGGTTTCCAGAGGCTATTTATGAACTTCATATTTCTCCTCTGTGCATTCTAAATATACATGCTTTAACTTCAGTCTGTGCTTTCACATCTCATGGAATGAGTACATTTTTAAGAAACAAACAATTTTCAGGCAGCATATCATGATGTTGAGTATCTTGATCATATCTTCTCTTGCCATTTTTTCTGTTGTATTTAATATTCTTATACTTTGCAATATCTTCATCCTCTCAGTTACTCTCAGCTTGGTGCCAGAGTATTTCTAGGGCTCTGTTCAAGCTCAAAGATTTCCTGATTATTACATCTTTTTAGATTAAGGCCATTCAGCAGGAGGTTCTCCTGATGGAAATGCTAATGGTAGGTCTGTACAGGTTTACAAAATGTCTTCTGAAGTCATTCCTGGAGTTCCCTGAGATTTAAAAACATATTGGAGGAACACAGGCAACTCCAGGGGGAAGACAGATAAAACAAACATCTAAAAATTGCATAGGAGAGAAGGGAACATATCGCTTTCAGATTCCTGTCATCAGTTGTCATTTTTCTTGGTTACAGTCATGAAAATCCGAGTGCAACCAAGAAAAATTATACATTGGCTGCTTGCAAGATACTCTTTTTTTGTTGTTGTTGCTATGTTTATTTCATATTTATTGAGAAGCAAAAAAAAAATCTGTAGCATGGTGATGATGTGCTGTGGAGAACACACAGGAGTTAAGAGCCATCTTAATATTGAGGAAATCATATTATATTTAAAGAAAGAAATTCACACTTCTAAAACAATTAAGATATAGTAGACAAAACACATTATTCATTTATCCAACTATTTCTTGATTTATCCCTTAAGCAAATAAATATGGAGAAAAACATGGTGAATACAGAAACTAATAAAAATGATAATTCCTAATGCCAACATTTATCAGGTGCTGTAATGTGAAAGAAAATTCTATTCAAAGAATTTTTAAGAATTAGCTCATTGAATTTTCAGTGCCTCGGTTTCCTTTTCATTTTAGCAAGGAAGAATTTGAGGCCAGGACTTTGTGTATTGTTCAAGGCCAACACACAGGTCAGTGGTAGAATTGTGAGGTGAATCCAGACCACCTGCCCCCTGATCCTGTGGGATCTTCCCCACATTTTTGAATCCATGAAGCTACAAAGAAGCAACTAAGAGGGGGAACTTTCAAGATGACAGAGGACTAGAGTGGTGAGACTACCTTCTCCTCCACAAATATATCAAAAAACCATCTGCTTGAACAATTCCCACAGAACATCTACTGAACTCTGACAGAGGACCCCAGACTTTCAGAAAAGCAAACCAATCTCCTTGGAATGAGGTAGAGCAAAAGATAAAGACAAAATGGGAGACAAAGGAGTTTGGGATGGGGACCTGCACCCCGGGAAGGGAGTCATGAAGGAGGAAAAATTTCCACAGATCAGGAAACTCCTTCACACGGGGCTCTGGGGGGATCTTCAGAGCCTCAGAGGGGAATGCAGTGAGACAGGTGCTCTGAAGGCAAAATGGAGAAAATTCTCCACAGAGATCTTGCTGAATGTCTGAATGTCACTGCACAGCTAAGAAGTGGCTAACATGCGCACATCAACCTGTAGCAAGTTGGAGCTAGGGGTGGAGGTTCAGGCCTCAGGGGTCTGTCCTAGGGGTAGGACCGGAGTTGACTGCTATGAAGTCATTCTGAGAGGGCTATGTGACACTGCAGAGGCAGACCAGGGAACACCCTGGGACCGCCCGAGAAGCAAAGGATAATTTCCACGGCAAGACTCTGATGCTGCTCTCTAACTCCGCTCACTCACAGAGCCAAGGACCCTGCCCTAGTGAATGCTGAAAGGGGGCGAGCTGTCTGTAGTCTACAGCCCTAGAGGCAGGGAAGCAGGTGTCAACACCAGAGATGGAAGACAGGGGGCTGCTAAAGTCCAGACCCCAGAGATTTGCAACTACTGCCAAGCTGTCAGTGGCCATGTGCTGCTACCCATGTCTCCCTGGGAATCTGAATGAATCAACTCTGCCAAGGGTTTCACAACCCTGAGACTAACTGCCCTGGAGAAGTGCATGACCAGCCTCAGGCTGGAGCAACCTCTTTCAGGAACCAACCTCAGGGAGCACTCCCCAAGCACCTCAGTGGTGTCTGCTGTACCCCTCCTCCTTCCCAGCACAAATGAGCCTTAATAAGCAGCTACTTTCACCCCTTTGTGTCTGGGCAGAGAACAGACACTGGAGAGAGACTTTTAAGCAGAGGCAGGCCCCCAAACAAGGTGGAAAGCCAGGGGCTGCCTAAGCAAAGGAAAGAAGGGAAAACCACCCCAAGGTGGCAGGTGAAAGGATTTAAATTTCTGCAATTAGCCTGAGACTGTGCCCTTTAGAGGAAACTGGTACAAGCTGCTGCTGCTGCTGCTAAGTCACTTCAGTCGTGTCCGACTCTGTGTGACCCCATAGACGGCAGCCCACCAGGCTCCCCCATCCCTGGGATTCTCCAGGCAAGAATACTGGAGTGGGTTGCCATTTCCTTCTCCAATGCATGAAAGAGAAAAGTGAAAGTGAAGTCGCTCAGTCTGTCCGACTGTTAGCGACCCCATGGACTGCAGCCCACCAGGCTACTCCGTCCATTGGACTTTCCAGGCAAGAGTACTGGGGTGGGGTGCCATTGCCTTCCCTGGTACAAGCTAGAACAAGGAAAGATCTGAGTCTGAGCTGACCCAACACTACCCACAACAGATCCAGAGACCTTCCTAGATATATCAGAAGACTTTCCGAGTAGGCAAATTGACTGGAGCAGGAAAATGGAAGAATCACTTAGACATTCCTCTCAGTACCACTCACTATATATACCCCGCTTTTTTTCCTTATAAAAATGTTTTTCTCATATTGTCCTGATATGCTTTTTTGTTACTCTTTTAATTTTTATTTTTATAACTTACCTTTACTTTTTTAAAAAAAACCCTATTTTAAATAAATTCTGTGTTTTTTATTTTTGCTTTTGAGGTTTTTGATTTTGTATTTCTGAGAGTCTAGTATTTTCTCATGTTTTAAATTTTTTGTTTTTAATATTGTATCTTTGAGAGTCTAATTAATGGTGTTGATTTTCACTTAGGGGTTTGATTATTGGCTTGATTGCTCTCTTCTCTTTTGACTCATCTTATCATTCTTTTCCCTTTTTCTCTTTCTTCCCTCTTCTTTTCCATATATAAGTGTGTGAATCTCTTTGGGTGTTCTTGGCTGTTGAGAGTTATTTCACTATTAGTCTGTAGGTTTTATTTTCTGTGCTGTGTGGCCTGTAAAGTCTTGATACTACTGTAAGGGGTTGGACCTGAACCTGTAAGACAGGAGGTTTCACTCCAGGACTTTGGATCACCAGAGAACTCCCAACCCCATATAACGTTAATAGATGAGAGTGCTCCCAAAGGCCTCCA
Source organism: Oreotragus oreotragus (assembly GCA_006410675.1). Taxonomy (NCBI): domain Eukaryota; kingdom Metazoa; phylum Chordata; class Mammalia; order Artiodactyla; family Bovidae; genus Oreotragus; species Oreotragus oreotragus. Next base: position 408,478 of record SJYX01005955.1, on the reverse strand, counting down.
TCTCAACATTAAGATCAGGCCCCAGCCCAAAGCCAGAAAGCTCCAGTGCTGGATGCCCCATACTATTCCTTCAGAAAAACAGGGCACAACCCCTCACATTATCAGACAAGCTGCCCAAAGCCATACTGAACCTATGGACACCACAAAACACACCAGTGGACATGGCACAGCCATCCAGAAAGACAAGACCCAGCTCCATCCCCCAGAACACAGACACAAGTCCCCTCAGCCATGAAAACTTCACAAGGCACTGGCCCTACCTCACCCATGGAGGGCAGACTCCTTAATTAAGGAACTATGACCTTATAGCCAGCAGAAAGGAGACCCCAAACACAGTAAATGAAACAAAATGAAAAGACAGAGAAACATGAGGCAGTTGAAGGAACATGGTAAAAGCCCACAAGACCAAAAAATGAAGAGGAAATGGGCACTCTAACTGAAAAAGAATTCAGAATAATGATAGTAAAGGTGATCCAAAATCTTGAAAATAAAAGAGGCATGGATAGACTGGAAGCACAGATTGAAAAGATGTAAGAAATGTTTACCAAGAACTTAAAGGAATACACAATGAACAATGCAGTAACTGAGAAAATATACTGGAAAAAAATATAAAAATATAAAATATAAAAATATACTGGAAGGAACCAAGAGTAGAGCAACTGAGGCAGAAGAACGGATAAGTGAAGTGACATATGAAGTGAAGTCACTTAGTCGTGTCCAACTCTTTGCGACCCCATGGACTGTAGCCTACTAGGCTCTTCTGTCCATGGGATTTTCCAGGCAATAGTCCTGGAGTGGATTGCCATGAGGTGACATATAGAACAGTAGAAATAACTGAAGCAGAACACAATAAAGAAAAAAAGAATAAAAAATCATGAGGACAGTCTCAGAGACCTCTAGGATAATATTGAGACACCAACATTCAAATGGGTTAAATACTCCAGACACAAATACAGATTAGCTGAATGGATACAAATCAAGACCCCTATATATGCTGTCTATAACAGCCCTACCACAGACCTTGAGACACATAGAGACTGAAAATGAGGGCCTGGGAAAAGATGCTCCATGCAAACAGAAATCAGAAGAATATGGGTGTGTCAGTACTTATATCAGATAAAATAGACTTTAAAATAATGCTCCAGGAGACAATGAAGTATACTCACTACATAATGATCAAGGGATCAATCCAAGAAAATATACTCATTAAAAATACATATGCATCCAACATAGGAGCACCTCAACACATAAGGCAAATATTAACAATATTAAAGAGGATATTGACAGTAAATAAAAATAATGGTGGGAGACTTTAATACCCTACTCAAACCAATGGACAGATCATCCAGACAGAAAATTAATAGAGAAACATGAACTTTAAATGATACATTGGACCAGTTGGACCTAACTGATGTTTACAGGGCATTTAATCCAGAACAATATATTTCACTTTTTTCTCACGTGCACAGGGAATATTCTGCAGGATAGATCACATCTTGAGTCACAAATCAAGGCCTGATAAATTTAAAAATATTGAAATCATTTCAAGCATCTTTTCTGACAGCTCTATTAGATATCACCTATAGGGAAAAAGGGCTTCCTTGATGTCACTAGAGGTAAAGAAACCCCTGCCAATGCAGGAGATCTAAGAGACCCAGGCTCAATCCCTGGGTCAGGAAGATTCCCTGGAGGAGGGCACCTCAACTCATGACAGTACTCTTGCCTTGAGAATCCCATGGACAGAGGAGCCTGGTGGGTTACAGTCCATAGGGTTGCAAAGAGTTGGACCTGACTAAAATGACTTAGCACAGCATCAGTTCAGTTCAGTTCAGTTGCTCAGTCGTGTCTGACTCTTTGTGACCCCATGAATCTCAGCATGCCAGGCCTCCCTGTCCATCACCATCTCCTGGAGTTCACTCAAACTCATGTCCATCGAGTTGGTGATGCCATCCAGCCATCTCATCCTCTGTCGTCCCCTTCTCCTCCTGCCCATAGGGAAAGAAAAACTATAAAAAACAAAAACACAAAGAGGCAAAGCAGTATGCTTTTGAATAACCAACAGATCACTGAAGAAATAAGAAAGGAAATAAAAATATGTCTAGAAACAAATGACAATGAAAACATGACAACACAAATCCTATGAGGTACAGCAAAGCAATGCTAAGACGAAAGTTTATGGTTATACAAGCCTAGCTTGACAAAGAAGAGAGGTATCAAATAAACAACCTAAACTTATACCTAAAGCAACTAGAAAAGGAAGAACCCCCATATCCTAAAGTTAGTAGAAGGAAAGAAATCATAAAGATCAGAGCAGAAAATAATGAAAAAAAAAAAGGAAGGAGATTATAGCAAAGATTAATAAAACCAAAAGCTGGTTCTCTGAGAAGGAAAACAAAATCTACAATCCATTAGCCAGACTTACCAAGAAAAAAAAAAGGGAGAAGACTCAAATCAGTAAAATTGGAAATGAAAAAGGAGAAATTACAACAGACGTTACAGAAAAACAAAGGATCATAAGAGACTACAATATGGAACTATATGCTAATAAAATGGGTGTCAAAGAAACAGACAAAATCTTAGGAAAGGATTATTTTTCAAAATTTAACCATCTAGAAATAGAAAATATAAACAGACCAGTTCTGGTTCAAGATGGTAGAGTAGAAGGACATATGATCATCAACTCCTGTGAGAGCAAGAAAATTGCAATTAAGTTAGGAAAAACCATTGACGGGAGAATACTGGAACCCACCAAAAAAGGATATACTCCATGTCCAAAGACAAAGTGGAAGCTGTAGTGAGACAATAGGAGGGGCACAATCATGATGAAATCAAATCCCGTATGCACTGGGTGGGTGACCCACAAACTGGAGAATAATAATACTCAAGAAGTTTACCCACTGTTATGAAAGTTCTGAACCCCACATCAGGCTTCTCAGTCTGGGGATTTGACAAAGCAACTGGGAATCCCAAGGGAATCTGATCATGAAAGCCAGCAGAATTTGATTATAGGACTTTCACAGGACTGGGGGAAACAAAGACTCCAGTCTTGGAGGGCTCAAACAAAATCTTGCACACACCAAGACTCAGAGGAAAGGAGCAGTGACCCAATGGGAGATTGAACCAGAACTACCTGCTATTGTTGGAGGGTCTCCTGCGGAGGCGTGGGGCAGCAGGGGCTAACTATAGGGATGGGGGAATTGGAAGCAGCAGTCCTGGAAGGTACCCCCTTATGTAAGCCCTCTGCAGTTCGCCATTAACCCTACCAAAGAACTTGTAGTCCTCAGGGCTGGGTTGCTTCAAGCCAAACAGCTAACAAGGAGGGAGCACAACCCCACCAATCTGCATATAATTGGATTAAAGTTTTACTGAATACTTTGGCCACCTGATGCGAAGAACTGACTCATTGGAAAAGACCCTGACGCTGGGAAAGATTAAAGGCAGGAGGAGAAGGGAACGACTGAGGATGAGATGGTTGGATGGCATCACCAGCTCGATGGACATGAGTTTGAGCAAGGACAAGAAGTTGGTGATGGACAGGGAAGCCTGGTGTGGTGCAGTCTATGGAGCTGCAAAGAGCTGGACACGGCTGAGTGACTGAACTGAACTGAACAAGGTCCTGCCACCAGAGCAAGACCCAGTTTCTCCCACTGCCAGTCCCTTTCATCAGGAAGCATATACAAATGTCAGCCTTCTCCATCAGAGGCAGACAGAAGAAGCAAGAACCACAATCTCACAGAGGCTAGAACAAAAATCACATTATAGAGAGTTAATTGGGATGACAAGCAGAAAGTTATGTCCCAGATGAAGGGACAACATAAAACCCCAGTAAAACAACTAAATGAAGTGGAAATAGGCAACTTTCCAGAAAAATAATTTAGAATTATGATAGTGAAGATGATTCAGGATCTCAGGAAAACAATGGAGAAAAAGCAGGAAATGTTTACCAATAACCTAGTTAAACTAAAGAACAAGCAAACAGAGATGAATAATACACTGCTGCTGCTGCTAAGTCGTTTCAGTCATGTCTGACTCTGCNTAGGCAACTTTCCAGAAAAATAATTTAGAATTATGATAGTGAAGATGATTCAGGATCTCAGGAAAACAATGGAGAAAAAGCAGGAAATGTTTACCAATAACCTAGTTAAACTAAAGAACAAGCAAACAGAGATGAATAATACACTGCTGCTGCTGCTAAGTCGTTTCAGTCATGTCTGACTCTGCGTGACCCCATAGATGGCAGCCTACCAGGCTCCCCCATTCCTGGGATTCTCCAGGCAAGAATACTGGAGTGGGTTGCCATTTCCTTCTCCAATGCATGAAAGTGAAAAGCGAAAGTGAAGTTGCTCTGTCGTGTCCAACTCTTAGCGACCCCATGGACCGCAGCCTACCAGGCTCCTCCATCCATGGGATTTTCCAGGCAAGAGTACTGGAGTGGGGTACCATTGTCTTCTCTGGAATAATACACTAGAAGGAATCAATAGCAGAATAACTGAGACAGAATAACTGAGACCTGGAGAACAGAATGGTGGAAATCATTGCTGCAGAACAGAATATTTTTAAAAAGTGAAGACAAAGAGACCTCTGGGACAATTTTAAACACAACAATATTCATAACATAGAAGAAGAAGAAGAAAGAGAGAAAGGACATGAGAAACTATTTGAAGAGATAATAGATCTTTCCTTTCCTAACATGGGAAAGGAAATAATCAACCAAATCCAGAAGCACAGAGTCCCAGGCAGGATAATCTCAAGGAGGAACACATCAAGACTGTGTTCTAAGAAGTCATACTGAGACATAGTAATCAAACTGACAAAAGTTGAAGACAAAGATAAAGTATTAAAGGTGCCAAGAGAAAAATGTCAAATAACATACAAGGAAACACTCATCAGTTTATCAGCTGATTTCTCAACCGAAATTCTACAAGCCAGAAGGGAACGGCACAATATATTGAAAGTGATGAAAGGGAAGAACCTACAGCCAAGAACCCTCTACCCCAGCAAGGCTCTGATTCAGATTTAATGGAGAATAAACTTTTCCAAACAAGGAAAAGTTAAGAGAATTCAGCACCACCGCACCAGATCTCCAACAAATACTACAGGAACTTCTTTAGGCAGAAAACACAAGAGAAGAAAAAGACAGAGAATAAACCCAAAACAATTGAGAAAATGGTAATAGACTTCCACACATCGATAATTACCTTAAATGTAAATGGATTAAATGCACCAACAAAAAACATATACTGGCTGAACAGTCGCTCTGCTCGACTCCCCAAACTGTATGTAATTAGTTTTTATTGTTAGGTTAATCATGTTTTCATTATTGCATGCAATTATAATTATCTTTTATTTTTTGTCTGGCTATTAAATGTGCAAACTGACAAACATCTTTTAATATTGTGATTATGTAACTATTACTCACTCACACCATTGTATCTCTTTTTTACAGTTCATGAGGTTCTCACAGTAAGTGTACTGGGTGGTTTGCCATTTCTTCCTCAGTGGATCACATTTCATCAGAACTCTCAGCTATGACCCGTCCATCTTGGGTGGCCCTACAAGGCATGGCTCATAGCTTCATTGAATTACACACACCCCTTCACCATGACAAGGCAGTGATTCATGAAGAGGCTCTAAAATCACTACAGATGGTGACTGCAGCCATGAAATCAGAAGACAATTGCTTCTTGGCAGGAAAGCTATGATGAACCTAGATAGTGTGTTGAGAAGCAGAGACATTACTCTGCCAACAAAGGTCTGTATAGCCAAGACTATGGTCTTCCCAGTGGTCACATACGGTTGTGAGAGCTGGATTGTAAAGAAGGCAGAGCACCAGAGAATGATGCCTTTGAACTGTGGGTGCGGGAGAAGACTCCTCAGAGATGCTTGCACAACAAGGAGATCAAACCAGTCAATCTTAAGGGAGATCAACCCTGAATAGTCATTGGAAAAATTGATGCTAAAGCTAAAACTCTGTATTTTGGTCATCTGATGTGAACAACTGACTCATTGGAAAAGTCCCCGATACTGGGAAAGATTGAGGGCAGAAGGAAAAGAGGGTGCCAGAGGATGAGATGGCTGGATGGCATCACTGATGCAATGGACATGAACTTGGGTAAACTTTGGAAGATAGGGAGGACAGGGAGGCCTGGCATGCTGCAGTTCATGGAGTTGCAAAGAGTTGAACATGATTGGGTGACTGAACCCCAACAATAACCATTGCATCATGAGTGGCCAACAAAAAAATATTATAATTCTATATCAACAAAAATATCATTTATTAGAAAAATCTGTAATCACTTTTTGAAATTCAAATGCATCTCGGAATTATCTTAGAATTTTCTCAAAAATGCCCAGGTGTTGCTTTTTTCTCCAAAGCCACAGATTTGTTTTTAATGTGCAGCCATGTTTAAAAACAACTGCACTATATGATGATCTTTTACTTTTATCTAGTTTGTTTCACTTTTTTCTATTTCATTTTCAGCACTCCCATTTCATTAGTTTATGTTGTTCAATTTATCCATTTTTTCTTTTTTTGATACTCTTTCTCAAACCTGTATCAAGCATAGTAGAAAAACTTTTGTATATATATATATATATATATATATATATAGTATTCATAATATAAATATTTTAAAAAACATAAGAATTTTTGTCTAATAACATTTTCTGACATTTCAAATCCATTTATTTGGCTTACTATGAAAAGAATGTTAGATTTATAATTTAAAAACTAGACATGCAACAAGCACCAAAGATTTACTGTATAGCACAAGGACCTATAGTCAATATCTTATAATAACCTATAGTGGAAAATAATTTCAAAAATAATATATGTGTATATGTATAACTCAACAATCTTGCTGTGCACCTGAAACATTGTTTGTAAACTACAATTCAGTGATATATATATTAAGAAAAACTGAATAAATTCTATCTTAAAAAATAATTTCTATTTTAAACATCCTTCAAAAAGCTAATTATAGCTTTTAAAAAAGGAAAATATGAGCAGACCAATCACAAACACAGAAATTGAAACTGTAATCAAGACTCTTCCAATGATCAAAAGTGCAGGGGCTGATGGCTTCACAGTTAAATTCTACCAATGACTGAGACAAGAGCTAATACCTATCCTGTTCAAACTCTTTCAGAAAATTGCAGAGGAAGGAAAACTCCCAAACTCATTCAACAAAGCCATCATCATCCTATTACCAAAAGTGAACAAAGATGCCACAGAGAAAAAATTTACAGGTGAATATCACTGATGGACATAGATGCAAAAATACTCAGCAAAATTCTATCAAACAGAATTCAACTCATTAAAAGATCATATATCATGATCAGAGGAGCTTTATCCCAGGGATGCAAGAATTCTTCAATATATACAAATCAATCGATGTGATACACCATATTAACAAATTCAGAGATAAGAACCATATAACCATCTCAATAGATGCTGAGAAAGGTTTTTAAAAATTCAACACCTGTTTATGATTAAAACTCTCCAGAAACTAGGCACAGAAAGAACATACATGAACATAATAAAGGCCATATATGACAAACCCACCACAATTATTATTCTCAGTGGTGAAAAATTGAAAGCGTTTCCTCTAAATTTGGGAATAAGACAAAGATGCTCACTTTTGCCATTATTATTCAACTTAATTTTGGAAGTCTTAGCCACAGAAATCAGAGAACAGAAGAAAAAAAAAAATAAAAGAATCCAGATTGGAAAGGAAAATAAAACTCTCTCTTTGCAGATGACATGATTGCTTATACAAAAAACCCTCAGCCGCACCTGAGACCTTCGCCTCGCCCTGCTGGCTCCTCACCCTCTGGGAGGAACATGGGGCCCTGCTCGCCACGACCAGAGAAAAGCCTGCACAGTAACGAAAACCCAGCACAGCCAAGTAAGCCAAGGAGCCCGCGTGGGGAGCCACAGACACGGCCAAGAAAAGAAGGCCCCTGTGACTCCAGCCTCCAGAAACTCACCTGAGAGGGTGGCTCCTGAGAGAGAGAAGGGCCAGAGTGTCCCTCCTGAGACAGGGGACAGTCTGCCTGGAGACACGTCTCTTCTCTGCCCTCAATCCTGGCGGGAGCGACTCAGTCGTTAATTAACCGGGCGGATAGGCCTGATGTGGTGACACTCGGGTCCAGCCCGCGCAGCGGCTCTATGCTGTGGGCCTGCCTCCTGGGGGGTGGGTCCCCCCTCTGCCGGAGCCGCTGAGCTGCTCAAGTTCAGAGGGCTCTTCCAGCAGTGAGGACACAGGAGCAAGCGGAGGTCTTTGGATGCTTCCTGGGCCCGCCAGGTGATTCTGATACACACCTTGGGCTGAAGACTGCTGGCTTAATTACTGGATATTTCCATCAGGTGGAGGCAGACTCTACTGGTCTGAAAGTTATGGCGGCGAGACAGGCGTGAAGCTGGAACGTGGATGTAGGTTTTTTGGCTAGTGACCTGAGCTGCTGAGTTGTGACAACAGCTAACCCTACCTGCAGCAGAGAGGTCCCTCTGGTGTCAGCCAAGACTTGTGAGCCTGTCCCACCTGAAGGTCCACGTCTCTGAGAGTCATCCTTCCTGGAGCAAGAGAGAAGAAATCCAGCTCCACCCACCAGAACTCCAACACAAGCCTCCCTAACCAAGAAACCTTGACAAC
>SJYX01005955.1:369053-393974 GCA_006410675.1 Oreotragus oreotragus | reverse complement strand
AGCAAAAATCAACAAAGCTAAAAGCTGGTTCTTTGAGAAGACAAATAAAACAGACAAACCATTATCCAGACTCATCAAGGAAGAAAAAGAGAACAAAATTAGAAATGAAAATGGGGAAATCACAACAGACAACACAGAAATACAAAGGATCATAAGAGACTACTATCAGCAACTATATGCCAATAAAATAGACAACTTGGAAGAAATGGACAAATTCTTAGAAAAGTATAACTTTCCAAAACTGAACCAGGAAGAAATAGAAAATCTTAACAGACCCATCACAAGCACAGAAATAAAAATTGTAATCAGAAATTTTCCAGCAAACAAAAGCCAAGGACCAAATGGCTTCACAGTTGAATTCTACCAAAAATTTAGAGAAGAGTTAACACCTATTCTACTCAAACTCTTTCAGAAAATTTCAGAGGGAGGTAACCTTCCAAACTCATTCTATGAGGCCACCATCACCCTAATACCAAAACCAGACAGATTCCACAAAAAAGAAAACTACAGGCCAATATCAATGATTAACATAGATGCAAAAATCCTTTAAAAAAAATTCTAGCAAGCAGAATCCAACAACATAATAAAAAGATCATACATCATGACCAAGTGGGCTTTATTCCAGGGATGCAAGGATTCTTCAATATTCACAAATCAATCAATGTGATACATCACATTAACAACCTGAAAGATAAAAACCAAATTATTATCTCAACAGATGCAGAGAAAGCCTTTGACACAATTCAACATCCATTTATGATTAAAAAAAAAAAAATCCTCCAGAAAGCAGTAATAGAAGGAACATACGTCATCATAATAAAAGCCAAATATGATAAACCCACAGCAAACATTATCCTCAATGGTGAAAAATTGAAAGCATTTCCCCTAAAGTCAGGAACAAGACAAGGGTGCCCACTCTCACCACTATTATTCAACATAGTTCTGGAAATTTTAGCCACAGCAATAAAAGAAGAAAAAGAAATAAAAGGAACCCAGACTGGAAAAGAAGAAGTAAAATTCTCACTGTTTGTAGATGACATGATCCTCTACATAGAAAACCCTAAAGATTCCACCAGAAAATTAATAGAGCTAATCAATGAATATAGTAAAGTTGCAGGATATAAAATCAACACACAGAAGTCCCTTGTAGTCCTATACACTAACAATGGGAAAATAGAGAAATTAAGGAAACAATTCCATTCACCATTGCAACGAAAAGAATAAAATACTTAGGAATAAATCTACCTAAAGAAACTAAAGACCTATATATAAACAACTATAAAACATTGATGAAAGAAGTCAAAGATGATACAAATAGGTGGAGAAATATACCATGTTCATGGGTCGGAAGAATCAATATAGTGAAAATAAGTATACTATCCAAAGCAATCTATAGATTCAATCCAATTCCTATCAAGCTACCAACGGTATTTTTCAAAGAACTAGAACAAATAATTTCACAGTTTATATGGAAATATAAAAAACCCTCAAATAGCCAAAACAATCTTGAGAAAGAAGAATGGAACTGGAGGAATCAACCTGCCTGACTTCAGGCTATACGACAAACTACAGTCATCAAGACAGTATGGTACTGACACAAAGACAGAAATATAGATCAGTGGAACAAAATAGAAAACCCAGAGATAAATCCACGCACCTATGGACACCTTATCTTTGACAAAGGAGGCAAGAATATACAATGGGAAAAAGACAATATCTTTAACAAGTGGTGCTGGGAAAACTGGTCAACCACTTGTAAAAGAATGAAATTAGAATATTTTCTAACACCATACACAAAAANATCACACCAGTCCTGTCTCTTATACACATCTAGATGTGTATAAGAGACAGACCCAGAGATAAATCCACGCACCTATGGACACCTTATCTTTGACAAAGGAGGCAAGAATATACAATGGGAAAAAGACAATATCTTTAACAAGTGGTGCTGGGAAAACTGGTCAACCACTTGTAAAAGAATGAAATTAGAATATTTTCTAACACCATACACAAAAATAAAGTCAAAATGGATCAAAAATCTAAATGTAAGACCAGAAACTATAAAACTCCTAGAGGAGAAGAGAGGCAAAGCACTCTCTGACACAAATCACAGCAGGATCCTCTATGACCCACCTCCCAGAATACTGGAAATAAAAGCAAAAATAAACAAATGGGACCTAATTAAACTTAAAAGCTTTTGCACAATGAAGGAAACTATAAGCAAGGTGAAAAGAAAGCCTTCAGAATGGGAGAAAAACAATAGATAACGAAGTAACTGACAAAGAATCTCAAAAATATACAAGCAGCTCATGCAGCTCAATTCCAGAAAAATAAATGACCCAATAAAAAAATGGGCCAAGGAACTAAACAGACAAATCCTTAAAGACATACAGATGGCTAACAAATACATGAAAAGATGCTCAGCATCACTCATTATCAGAGAAATGCAAATCAAAACCACAATGAGGTACCATCTCACGCCAGTCAGGATGATTGCTATCCAAAAGTCTACAAACAATAAATGCTGGAGAGCGGGTGGAGAAAAGGGAACCCTCTTACACTGTTGGTGGGAATGCAAACTAGTACAGCCACTATGGAGAACAGTGTGGAGATTCCTTAAAAAACTGCAAATAGAACTGCCTTATGACCCAGCAATCCCACTGCTGGGCATACACACCAAGGAAACCAGAACTGAAAGACACATGTGTACCCCAGTGTTCATCGCAGCACTGTTTACAATAGTCAGGACATGGAAGCAACCTAGATGTCCATTGGCAGATGAATGGATAAGGAAGCTGTGGTACATATACACAATGGGATATTACACAGCCATTAAAAAGAATGTATTTGAATCAGTTCTAATGAGGTGGATGAAACTGGAGCCTATTATACAGAGTGAAGTAAGTCAGAAAGAAAAACACCAATACAGTATACTAATGCAAATATATGGAATTTAGAAAGATGGTAACGATAACCCTATATGCAATACAGCAAAAGAGACACAGATGTAAAGAACAGTCTTTTGGACTCTGCAGGAGAGGGTGAGGGTAGGATGATTTGGGAGAATAGCATTGAAACATGTATATTATCATATGTGAAATAGATCACCAGTCCAGGTTCAATGCATGAGACAGGGTACTCAGGGCTGGTGCACTGGGATGACCCTGAGGGATGGTATAGGGAGTGAGGTGGGAGGGGGGTTCAGGATGGGGAACACCTGTACACCCATAGCTGATTTATGTCAATGTATGGCAAAAAACCATTACAATATTGTAAAGTAATTAGCCTCCAATTAGAATAAATAAATTAATTTTTAAAAGTGGTACTATGGTCCATAAAGGGCTTTCCTGGTGGTTTAGCAGTAACGAATCTGCCTGAAACGTTGGAGCCACAAGAAACATGAGTTGGATACCGGGTTGGCAAGATCCCCTGGAAGAGGGCATGGCAACTCACTCCAGTAGTTTTGCCTGGAGAGTCCCATGGACAGAGGAGCCTGGAGGGCTACAGTCCATAGGGTCGCAAAGAGTCAGATACAACTGAAGTGACAGAGTATGTATGAAGGCACGTGGTTCATAAAACATGAAGGAAACATGAATTCAAGATTCTAATGCGAACATGAGAACTCTTCGAGTGCCACTGGTGTATGGAGGCTTGTTGATGGGAATGGAGGCTCGTTGATGGGATCTCCACCAAGGAACACTTATCTAAAGAGAATATTCTCTTGTCTGGAATCTGATAGGTAAAATGAACTGGGTGCTTGCAACCGTATTTCTTACCTCCTCCGATTAGGAGAATGGGCTTGACATCTGTAGGTCTTTGGACCTAATATCCAGATGACAGAGCCTAGAGAACTTTAATCACAGATAGTAGAGGCAACTTGGAAATACCTATACATGTTCTAGATGATATTTCTAGAGAATAAAAATGACTCTGATTTATTATGTAAACAATGGTGAATGAGGCAGTGCCAGGCACTATACCTAGAGACCAGACTAATCAGATGTCAATTTGTCTCTCTTCTGTCATCATCCCTTCAAAACTTCAATGGTCTCCCATTGCCCACAAGATTACATTAAAAAAAGTCTCAAGACCCCTTCTAGTTGGCCTCAACCTATCTTTTGAACCATTATCTCCAACTGTCACATCCCACTTAACTATACTTACTCTGATCACGAAAAAAGGAGACAGTGCTTTCCAATAAACCTTATTATTTTTCAACTTTATGATTTTGCATGTGTTGAGAGGAACAATGGGAAAGGAAAAAATGCATTAATGGACATAGTGTAGGTTTTAGAGTTGACAGTTGAGTGCCAGGCAAATTATTTATGCTCTGAGCCTCCTCTTCCTCATTTGTAAGATAGGGATAATAATTATTTTTTACTGGTGGCATTGTGTGGTTTGTATGAGATACATGCAATGCACCTAGTGCAGCACCTGCAATGAAAGAGATGCTCCATAAAATAGATGCTCCTCTGTCCTTCCTGTTTGGAGTTCAATGGCCCCACCTGCTGTGAGTTCCTGTTCATCTTTCAAGACTCTGTCAAATTACACCTTATTTACACAGCCCATAATAAGATACCCAACGAGTACCTCATACAATTAGGATGAATAACTTGACAACAAGCAGAAGATGATTGGGAGGAAAGAGGGACCTAGAATGAACAGACCAGGTGACACCTTTCTCTCCTTGTGGCCAAAACACATTTTCTCACAGAAAAGGCTTCCTAGCCTAATTCTGTCTCCTCAGACAACTCTCAAAATTTCTCTGGGATTTGCTTGCCTTCACTACTCTTTCACACACTTCCCATCCTGCTTCCTCTCTCAAATTTACCCATCTCATCTATGGTTTCTTTCAGTGCTCTTGTTGGCTAGTAGACAAGTCTTTCAGCTCCTGGTTTACACCTTGATGAATGAGATATCATTTCCCTTTTACTGCCTTAGATTTCCCATGTTATTTTTGTTCCTTTACTGGATTCTGTGTGGCTTACTTTTTTTGACATTCTTGGACCAAAAACTGCAAGGTCACTTTGCATCATAGACTCACAAGATTGTAAAGACGGGTCTAAATACATCTCTACCCACTTTGTTTTGTACACAAAGAACAGGAAGCTCAGAGAGGTGAAAAGCTTTTATTGAGATAATACTTAGCTGTTGATTGAGGCTCTGACCCATGTCTCCCTCAACTTTTTCAACGCTTGTCTGTTGTCCTCTGACTTCTTTGATCCTAAGGTACCTTGAAATTTCATAGAACTCCAATCGGAAAAGTGTCAAATAATGCCCTGTAGCTGTGTGGGGGTATAACCCAAAGCCGGATGATTCCCTTTCTATACTGCTAAGCCACAGGATTTTTTTAGTCAAGCCAACTAGGATGATGTATGCCAAGGACATCCATGACCATGTGGATGGGAGGAGGTGAATCTTTCAAGGCAGGTTGCTCTTGTCAAGACCTGTAGGTGAAGCAAGCTATCTAACAAAGTTGGGCAAGACCATTCAGAGATGTCAGAATGCCCAGAAGACAGCCTCTCTCCACTGAATTTCCTACTTGATATGATTTCTTAACGTAATTTCTTTCTAGTTCTGGGTAGAAACTGATTGTGGTTTTTCAGAGATTCATATTGAAAGGGACTGTGACAGTGTGACTAGGTCTTTCTGTAAATAATGAAAGTAAGAGGAAAAGAGTGAATATTTATTGAGTACTTAAACAAGGTCTGGTAATTTTACATACATGTTTTTATATAAATCTTCACAAAAGCATTAATGGAGTTGTGAGAAATGTTCCCATTTTATAGATGAGGAAACTGAGGCTTAGGAATGATAACTAATTTGCCAAATATTGCTCAGCAGGCTAAGTGAAATGAAGAAGTGAAGTCGCTCAGTTGTGCCAGATTCAAATTTTGACTTAATCATTTGGACAATATGAGGTATAGAAAGACCTTGACTGAAATCTTGTAGAACTAATTTCTAGACTCTAATATTCTATTTGTGTTGACTTCAATAAGCCTCCTGAGTCCTGTCTATATTTCTTTTTCCTCATTTAATACCAGGTGTTAATTCTCTGTTACTGTCTTATAGAGATATTGGAAAATCAGGTGAAACAATGGATTTGACAGTGCTTTGGGAAATGAGGAAGTATACAAATACAAGTCATTATTATCATTTTATTACAAACTAAATATTTAATAGATGTAGAAAGCCTAAGAAGTGTACATTGTTTTTCAAATTATTTTGGAAGATATCCAAAATCCAGAGTGTCTCTTAGAATATTCTATTCCATTATCAGATTAACCTCATTACCTGTTTTCACCTATGAATTAAAATGGTATAGCTAAATTCAAAGGACTTCCCCGGTGGCTCATTGGTAAAGATTCTGCCTGCCAGTGCAGGAGATGTGGGTTCAATACCTGAGATAGGAAGATTCCCTGGAGAAGGAAATGGCAACACATTCCACTATTCCTGCCTGGGAAATCCCATGGACAGAGGAGCCTAGTGGGCTATAGTCCATGGGGATACAAAAGAGTCGGACACAACTTAGCAAATAAAACTAAGTTCAGAAGTTCTATTTCTTAGTAGTCAAAAGCTTTCTGACCTGTCTACATCCTGTGCTAAATGTTATGTGTGCATTGAAGGAAATTCTAACATTTATCTGACGATCACCTTATGTATATTCTTATAACGAATTAGTAGACATTGTCACTTTCATTCCATGTTCACATCTTTTATTTTCAATAATGTTGAAATTCAATAATTTCAAATTCTATAATTCAAAATTATTTAATAATTTCAAAATTCAATAACGTAGATAAAGCTAACTTTCTGTTGTCGGGACAGAAGGAATTATACACTCTTAACCATGAACAAACTAGGAAGAAAACCTTTCCTTTTAACTTCTGTTACCCCTTGGATTCTGATTTCCTTTTTAGTATACAGGAGCTCATTGATGTTTTTAAATATAGGTAAAAAGATAAATAAGTATATATTATTTTTTTCTGAGAATAAAAATATAAAGGGTGACTGAAAAATGTAATTTTCCTGGTAAGCTTAAAGAAAGTCTCATTATTGTAAACTAGTTTGTTTCTATTATTTGTTACCATGAAAGTGTACAATGGAGTACTTACCAAGTTACCTTGACTGCACTGATGCTCGGGTTTAGGTACAATCAAGGTGATAAGAACAAAGTGAAATATAAAAAATGTGTTCATTTATAGGGATAGAGGAACATCTTGTGAAAAAGTCTTGGGAAATGAAGATTCTGAATACAGTGGGGCAGCTGAAATTGAGATTTGGCCTTGTATTCTTCTCCTGCAAAAAAGTTGGTGTGTATGAGTTGAGGTTTGTATCACTAGAAGTTATTACATTTATGGGTTCATGACTCTTACTTTTGTACCTCCTTACCAGCTCCCATCTCCACAAAAGCTATAAGTTAGAAAAGGTCACCTTCTGTCACAGTAGTTGCAACTTGGGTTTCTGACTGGAAAGGTTCAGCAGGTTTGTTCTAGATCCAGAAACCTTGGGTTGAACATATTCTAATCTCTATCAGCCATAGGAGCTTAATAGAGCTAATGCCACTCTGGGGAGCTAATGGAACCTGGAAGCTATGGGTGATCTTAATTTGGCTGGCTGACTCTTAATAGATATGTCTTGTCAGTGATTCCAAGCATTGCTTGAGGGAGAAGAAATCTGGGAAAACTTGGGCTTCTAGCCACTGAGATTTACTTTTAAATGTCAGCAGTGCCATACTGTGCTTGCTGACTTAAGAAAGCTGCTAGATTGCTGGTAAATAATTACATAATTCACAAATAAGCAGATACATAAGTAAACACTTTTATTCCCACAAATAATTTGAATAAAACTGCAAAACTACATCCTACAAATTTCTTTTTAAACTAAATTACACAGTTGATACCAATATTGCTTTTACCACCAGATACCACAGATTAACCTGAGGGAACTAGGGGAACAAGGGAAGTGGCAACTCAGATACTTATTACAATGCAAAATGAGTGAAGAGGATTGTTAGGGGAGCTGAATCAGGCCAGAATCAAGGTTATATATGGTGACATTAATGTTCAAGTATGGTTGCTTTTTGTCAATATCAGATACAACTTCAAAAATGTGCCCAGGTCTAGAAACATAGGAGAGGGTCATATCAAGAAACCGTATAGAAAAATGACGTTTTACTGGCATGCTTGAAACTAGAAAGTCTGTTCAGCTAAACTCCTGTCAGCTGTCCTCGGTCCTGGGGAGCCAATACAACACCAAAAGCTCAGTCAGTTTCTCCCAATGTAAAAGAGATCTTTTCTGCATTACTGGACTCCATAGATACCAGTTTCTCCCAATGTAAAAGAGATCTTTTCTGCATTACTGGACTCCATAGATACCTAAGACCACTGCTTGTCATTCTTCACTCATCTGGCCTCCTAGGAACTAAAAACCAAGAGATAACATGGATTTCAAATTATCTGGGCCATGATGAGAGGGAAACTATTACATCAATCAAACCCAAAATAAAAGTTAGTCAAAATAAAGGGTGTAATGGTGGAAGAATTTCAAAGCACCCCTTGGGTAGGTAGAATTCTGTGTTGATATTGGCTATAGCATTTCTCCCAGTGAAAATCAATAAATGGGCTCCTGAAATCTGCATACTAGTTTCTGTATGTATGGATATATTTGCATTATTCTGTTAGTGTGGAATGTATCTTCTATATTTTCAAAGAAATCTGTGTCAATCTGCCTTTCAAACCTCTGAAACAAACAACTCTAAAATCACCGTGGCTTCAAGATTGATCTCCCATTTGTTACTATCCCTGTTCAGTTGGGGAGGTTGGGAGAGGGTGTGGGTTGTGGGTACTGAGAGCGTAACAGGTAGGAAGGCCAGAGGTCCCCAAGCGGCAGGAGGAAACAAACTGTAAATGGCAGACTATTTTTTTTTCCTTCTCTAAACAAAATTAAAAGAGGCTTCTTTTAATTCTGTGTTGACTGACACCTCTGCCTTGAGCTAACCAATGCGTTTTTCTTATGGAAATATTTTTTTAAGTTATGTTAATGAAACTATGTATTTGCTTTAAAGTCTGCCTTTCTTCAAAATGGTTCTGCCTAAACTAACTTTTTTTCTTTTCTCAAACCTTGGGCTGATAATGACTCAACAAACCAGTATTCATGTCAATTGTTTTAAGGCCAGGGATGACACACCCCATGCCATTCTATCTCAAAAATACATATTATGGGAGACAGGCCTGGTGAAACTCCCTCAGCCTCGAGAGGTTTCTCTTATCTAATTAATAGCTTGCTAACAAACATAAAACACCTTGGTGAAAACTAGCAAGGGGACATTCTTTCTGCCCCCTTCTGATGTCTATGTCAGAAGCTTTCTCTGTCTCTCTTATACTTTAATAAAATTTTGTTACACAAAAACCTCCATTGGTCAAGGCTGGTCTCTGACCCAGGATCGAAATCCTCTTCTCTGGAGATCATGAATCCTGCTGTAGCGCACAGCTCTCAGCAGCAAGCTTTCAGTATTTGAGGGGGAAGATCACAGACATAAAGTGCCATTTTCACTGAAGCATATCCGGGAAATATTTCATCAACATGGTTTATCATTGTTGGCGACCCTTAATCACTTGACTCAGGTGGTATTTGTTGTCTTTCTCTACTGTAAAATTACTCTTCCTTGGCCACCTTTCCCTCTTTCTGTACTTATTGTACTCTTTGGAAGTTTCTATGTGTAGCCCAAATGCTTAAAGTATGGAGAGATATGCTTTAACTCTATTGAAGGTGCAGTATCTACATAAATTATTTATAACTCTTCTACAAGGGAGATTTATGTCTTTCCCTCTATTATTTATTTATTCCTACCACTGTACTTTTTTCTGAACACTTCCATACTGGCTGTACAAGATGCTCAGGCTCATGTTATATATTTCTTGCCCCAGTCCTAGAATCTGCCACTTGTCCAAGGGACCCTAGTTCTTTTTACTGGACAATGATATTAGAAAATAACATCTGGGTGCTAGGTGAGCTGTTGTTACAGGATCAGCTGACAGAGCAAGTGTATGTATGCATATACATACATAAATGTTTTTCTATATGTCACCACCTGTATTAGTCTAAATGCATATGGATTCTTCAACTCTAATCGATTACCACATGGATCTTTCTAGGCTTGTCTCCTTGTTTGTTTGTAATATCCCGCTTCAACACTGAGAAACCTGGCTCTCTTCAACTGTTACTCATTTTAATTGTACCATTATGTACAGCGGTACTAGAATTGTTAACCCAGGGAAGACAACTTTATCAGCAAGAGTTCAGTTATGGCAGTTTTTTGTTTTTTTTTTTAATTGGTCTTACAGACTCTACTCATTTCCAGTTATTTAAGTCAGCACTTTTTGTTCTCTTCTGTTTATATCAGAACTTATAGCTAGACTGTTTTGCCACATTTGGCATTTCATGCTGAAATTCTTTTATTTCCTAAATTATCTTTAAAAATGTGTATACATTCACTCCTTGTGCAGTAAAAGGCTGTGGGTTTTGACAATTTCACAGAGTCATGTATCCACCATTACAGTAACATATAGGATGGTTTCAATGGCTTCAGGTATCCCTGGTGCTTTTCTTATTTAACCCATTTTCCCTCCATAACCACTAATCTTTTTACCATCCTATCAATTCTTCATTTTCTGGAATGTGATACAACAGCCCCCTCACTGGTTTCTTTAACCTGGCAACAGGCATCAAAGATGAACATATCTCCTTAAAGTTTCATAGATCATATTCTCTCTTAATCACCAAATAACATTCCATTACATGGATGTATCAACATTTAATTATCCATTTACAGACTGAACAATAGAACACGTCTAGTTTTTGGCAGTTGTGAATATAGTGCTATATACATTTATGTGCAGATTTTTGTGTGGGCATACTTTTTCAGTTCCGTGAGTACTTAAGAGTATAATTATTGGATTGTATGGCAGAATTAGGTTTAGCTTTGTAAGAAGCTGCCAAAATATCTTCCAAAGTAGCTGTAAACAGCAATAAGTGATAATTCCTCTCACTTTATATCCTTGTCAGCAATTGATATTGTCAGTTATATTTTTTATGCTTATAGCAGCTTTATTTGTAATTACCCAAACATGGAAACAACCAAGATGTCACTTAATAGGAGAGAAGATACATGAAATGGGGTGCATCCAGGCAGTTTAGAGACAAAGGAAATGAACTACCTAGCCACAGGAAGACATGCAGAAAACTCCAAATGCATATTACCAATTGAAAGAAGCTATCTGAAAAGGTCACACCTCATATGATCCCCACCACATGGGATGCATCAGGAAAGACAACCCACAGAGATGGCAAAAATATCAGTGGGTTGCCAGGGCTTCAGATGGAGATAGAAAAGAACACAGGTGCTTCTCATTCCAGGGTTCTCATGCCACCCCTATAGAGCCTCAAGATTCCCCAAGATGGGGCTACTTTGGAAAGAGTGACTGGGATAGCAGCCTCTGGAGCCTGATGCCACCATTTTTTGAGCTACCCATGAAGTTCAGTGAATCTTTTCTGAATTTCAGCCATTCTGATATGCATGTGCAAGTATCTCATTTTTGTTTCAATTTGAATTTCCTTAATGTCAGATGATATTGAGCATTTTTTCATATATTTATTTGCCATCTTTGGTGAGGTGTCTGTTCAGATCTTTAGTCCATTTTTAAGTTGACCTGTTTGCTTTCCTATTGTTGCTTTTTAAGTGCTTTGTATATTTTAGATATAAGTCCTTTATCAGATATTTATATTGCAAATATTTCCCCCCAGTCTGTGTTGTCTTTTCACTCTCTTAGCAGTGTCTTTTGCAGAGCAGAAGTTTTTAATTTTGATGAAATCCAATTTATCAGTTTGTTATTACATGAATTGTGACTCGGTTTCTTTCTTTATTTTTTTAGCGTTCTGTCTTTCCCCATGGCCTCTTTGGAGTCGTCCACTGGACACTTTGAATGTAGCCACCACCTAGTGATAAAAGATATACTATTTAGATGATTCTGTAGGATTCTCTAGGTCCTAGCCTGCCAGGTCCCTCTGTCCATGGGAGTCTCCTGGCAAGAATACTGGAGTGGGTGAAATTTCTTGCTCCAATGTATCTTCCTGACCCAGGGATCAAACTTGCATCTCTTATATCTCCTGCATTGATAGGTGGGTTCTTTACCACTGCGCCACCTAGGAGGCCCTTATGATTAATATATGGTTGGGTAAACACCATCTGAGAGCTGGACCATAAAGAAAGTGGAGCACTGAAGAACTGATGCCTTTGAACTGTGGTGTTGAAGAAGACTCTTGAGAGTCCCTTGGATGGCAACAAGATCAAACACATCAGTCTTAAGGGAAATCAACCCTGAATACTCGTTGGAAGGACTGATGCTGAAGCTGTAACTTCATATTTTGGTCATCTGATGTGAAAAGCTGACACATTGGAAAAGTCCCTATGGTAGGAAAGATTGAGGGCAGAAAGGGAAGAGGGCATCAGAGGATGAGATGGCTGGATCGCATCACTGATGCAATGTACATGAACTCGGGCAAACTTTGACAGATGGTGAGGGGTAGAGAAGCCTGGCATGCTGTAGTCCATGGCATCACAAGAGTCAGACATGACTGGTTGACTGAACAACAACAAAATGCCACCTTGGACATTAGTTTATGAAAGGATATGTTTTGCAAGTTACTATAACTTAGGTTGCCAAATCTGCTGGGCCACAGGAAAATTGTTAGAATGGAATTACAGTGAAAACATATTTCTTCAAAGTAATCATGAAAGTTTCTGATGTTTCTAAGTGTCTCTGCAGAGATTTATGGGGCTTAACTCACTATGTTACTTGTCAGTTCATTTGAGGTATTATAACAAAAATACCTTTGTTAGATTACACAACAAAGATTTATTGCTGACAGTTCCGGAAGCTGGGAAGTCCAAGATCAAGGTGCCAAAGTCAGTGCTGGATGAGGGCTTGTCTCCTGGTTATAGATGGCTGGCTTCCAGCTGTGTCTTCACATGGTGGGAGGGGCAAGGGAGCTCTCTGGGGTCTCTTTAAAAAAAAAATATATATATATATATATACACACACACACACACACACACATATATATATAGGGTTCACTCTCATGATCTAATCACTTCTCAAAGGCCCCCACTTCCTAATATCATCACATTGGGTATCAGCATTCAACAAATGATTTAGGGGGTGGGACACAAACACTTAGTCTGTAACCTTTCATCACTGAACTGCCTGGAGAGGGAAAAGAAAAATGAGAAAGAAAATTCTCTGAAAGACTCTCGAATATCTGCCAATCTGAAGTAGATTAACTTCCCTGAGGACCATGGAGAAGATGCTTCACAGTTTGTTTCTACATTTTTAGAGGGAAGGCAATGGGTCTAGAATCATCTGAGACTCAAAAGTGAGAACTGAACCATGCTTATGATGGCACTACCTAAAAGGAAGTTAGAGGGCCAACTAGTTACTTGGTTTTGGTATTTGTCTCTGCTTGTTCCATGAAAATTTGTGAAAATGTTGGCTAATGCAGCTAATATTTGGTCCATTTGCTATGAAGGATGTCAAGAGTTTCAGTGGGATTTGTGGTTTGGTTTTTCCATCGGCCCTTAGGAATATTTCCTTTGAATGCTGGTAGCATATTCCACCGGGGAAGGCAATGGCACCCCACCCTAGTACTCTTGCCTGGAAAATCCAATGGATGGAGTAGCCTGGTGGGCTGCAGTCCACGGGGTCGCTAACAGTCGGACAGACTGAGCGGCTTCACTTTCACTTTTCTCTTTCATGCATTGGAGAAGGAAATGGCAACCCACTCCAGTATTCTTGCCTGGAGAATCCCAGGGATGGGGGAGCCTGGTGGGCTGCTGTCTATGGGGTCACACAGAGTCGGACATGACTGAAGTGACTAAGCAGCAGCAGCAACAGCATATTCCACCTATTCTCTGTACAGAGATCACAGCAAATATGAATTAGGTTTTATAAAGAGACGTAGAGAACTGAACCAATTTTATCAAATTTCAAATTCATATTGAAAAAATAAAATGACAGCATTAGTTTATAAATGAGCATAACTTTTCTTTTTCCTTTCATAGATAATGGCAAAGATTATCTATGGAAAATAGACCTGGAAATGACTGTGGTGCCAATTGTGAACTCCTTATTGCAAAATTCAGGCTTAAATTGAAGAAAGTAAGGGAAACCACTAGACCATTCAGGTATGACCTAAATAAAATCCCTTATGATTATAGTGGGGGTGACAAATAGATTCAAGGTCTTAGATCTGGTAGACTGGGTGCCTGAAGAACTATGGAGAGAGATTCATAACATTGTAGAGGAGGTGGTGACCATAAGCATCCCAAAGAAAAAGAAATTCAAGAAGGCAAAGTGGTTGTCTAGGAGGCCTTACAAATAGCTTAGAAAAGAAGGGAAAAAAACAAAGGAGAAAGGAAAAGATATACCCAACTGAATGCAGAGTTGCAGAGATGAGCGAGATAAAAAAAAACTTCTTAAGCAAATAATGTAAAGAAATAGAGAAAAACAACAGAATGGGAGAGACTAGAGCTCTCTTCAAGAAAACTGGAAATACCAAAGGAACATTTCATACAAGGATAGGCAAAACAAAAGACAGAAATTGCAAGGACCTAACAGAAGGAGAAAATATTAAGAAGAGGTGTCAAGAATACACAAAGAACTATACAAGAATGATCTCAATGACCCAGATAACCATGATAGTGTGGTCACTCACCTAGAGCAAGACAACTTAGAGTGTGAAGTTAAGAGAGCCTTAGGAAGCATTACTATGAACAAAGCTAGTGGAGGTGATGGAATTCCAACTGAGCTATTTCAAATCCTAAAAGATGATGCTATTAAAGTGCTGCACTCAATATGTCAGCAAATTCAGAAAACTCAGCAGTGGCCACAGGACTGGAAAAGGTCAGTTTTCATTCCAACCCCAAAGAAAAGCAAAGTAAAGGATACTCAAACTACTGTACATTAATTTCACATACTAGCAAACTAATGCTCAAAATCCTTCAAGCTAGCATTCAATAGTACATGAACTGAGAACTTTCAGATGTTCAAGCTTTAGAAGAGGCAAAGGAACCAGAGATCAAATTGTCAACATCTACTGGATCATAGAAAAAGCAAGGGGAATTTCAGAAATACTTCTGCTTCATTGACTACACAAAAGCTTTTGACCACGTGGATCATAAACTGTGGAAAATTCTGAAAGTGATGGGAATACCAGACCACCTTACCTGTCTACTGATGTACCTATATGCAGGTCAAGAAGCAACAGTTAGAACCAGACATGGAACAACGGACTGGTTCACAACTGGTAAAGGAATATGTCAAGGCTGTATATTGTCACCCTGCTTATTTAACTTATATGCAAAGTGTGTGCATGCTCAGTCCCTTCAGTCATGTCCTACTCTTTGTGACCCCATGAGCTGTAGCCTACCAATCTCTTCTGTCCATGGGGATTCTGCAGGCAAGAATACTGGAGTGGGTTTCCATGCCCTCCTCCAGGGGATCTTCCTGACCCAGGGATCAAACCCACATCTCATGTCTCTTGCATTGACAAGCGGCTGCTTTACGACTGGCGTCCTCTATGTAGAGTACATTAAGTGAAATGCTAGGCTGGATGACTCACAAGTTGGAATCAAGATTGCTGGAAGAAATATCAACAAGCTCAGATATGCAGATGATATCACTTTAATGGCAGAAAGTGAAGAGGAACTAAATAGCCTCTTGATGAGGGTAAAAGTGGACAGTTGAAAAACTGGCTTAAAACTCAACATTTAAAAACCTAAGATCATAACATCCAGTCCCATCACTCATGGAAAATAGATGGGGAAAAAGTGGAAACAGCAACAGTTTATTTTCTTGGGCACCAAAATCGTTTCAGACAGTAATGAAATTAAAAGACTCTTGCTCTTTGGAAGGAAAGCTATGACAAACCTAGACAGCATATTAAAAAGCAGAGACATCACTTTACCAACAAAGGTCCATACAGTCAAAGTTATAGTTTTTCCAGTAGTCATGTACGGATATAAGATTGGACCATAAAGATCCATAAAGGTTAAGCGTCAAAGAACTGATGCTTTTGAATTATGGTGCTGAAGAGGACCCTTGAATGTCTCCTGAACTGCAAGAAGATCAAACCAGTCAATCCTAAAGGAAATCAATGCTAAATATTCATTAGAAGGACTGCTGAAGCTGAAGCGCCAATACTTTGGCCACCTGATGCAAAGAGCTGACGCATTGGAAAAGACCCTGATTCTGGGAAAGATCGAGGACTGAAGGAGAAGGGGGAAACAGAGGATGAGATAGTTGGATGGCATCACCAACTTAATCAACATGAGTTTGAGCAAACTCTGGGAGATAATGAAGGACGGGGAAGCCTGGTGTGCTGCAGTGCATGGGGTCAGTCAGACACGACTTAGTGACTGAAGAATAAAACAGCACTTTTATTTATTTATTTTTTTAATTTTACTTTACAATACTGTATTAGTTTTGCCATACTACCGACATGAATCCGCCACGGGTGTACCCATGTTCCTAATCCTGAACCCCCCTCTCACCTCCCTCCCCATACCATCTTTCTGGGTCATCCCAGTGCACCAGCCCCAAGCATCCTGTATCTTGCATCGAACCTAGACTGGCGATTCGTTTCTTATATGATATTATACATGTTTCAATGCCATTCTCTCAAATCATCCCACTCTCTCCCTCTTCCACAGAGTCCAAAAGACTGTTCTATACATCTGTGTCTCTTTTGCTGTCTCACATACAGAGTTACCATTACCAGTAACGGTACCGATACAGTTATTGTTACCATCTTTCTAAATTCTATACATATGTGCTAGTATACTGTATTGGTGTTTTTCTTTCTGGCTTACTTCACTCTGTATCATCGGCTCCAGTTTCATCCACCTCGTCAGAACTGATTCAAATGTATTCTTTTTAATGGCTGAGTAATACTCCATTGTGTATATGTACCACAGCTTTCTTATCCATTCATCTGCTGAGGGACATCTAGGTTGCTTCCATGTCCTGGCTATTATAAACAGTGCAACACAGCACTTTTAAAACACCCACTAATCTTAGGCTTTGTATAAGATTCCAAAACCTTCTTGATTATATGCCTTAACTATAAGATTATGATCATAGATGTCAAATATATGTAAACTTAATACATTCTATACATTTGAAATTGCAGTAACATTATTATGGACATTAAAAACCTTCCAAAGATAGCTGTTCAAATAGAAGATATTACATTAATATAAAAGTTAAAATTCTAATTTTTTCTACATTCCAGTGGATATTCTTGCCACATTATGGGTCATGCTCACTTAAAGAATTTGCTAAAATAATAAGGCATTTTCTGTAATATACTTTAAATCAGAAATTTCTAAGCAATGGTGAGTAATCACTATAAAACTTTATTTTACAAGAATTTCATCTACATTTTTAGGACTAGATATCACATAGCCCATGCTGTTGAAATGGAAAGCTGACAAATAAGTTTTGTTCAAATTCTGGGAGAGAATAATCTAGCTTTTTCAGAAAACTTTGTCTTTGACTCAGGTATAGTCAATTAATTACATATTTAAATTTCTATGATGCAGAAAGATTAAGACCAATAATTTCCACTTTACTGAGGATGATTTAGATAATCATGAAAATAAATTTTCCCCTATGCACCTGAAGAAGTGAAAGAGTCTGAAGCAAAAAGATGCAAGGAGCTAAAGAGGATCCAAGAAAAGCAAAAAAATCAGAAACCAAAACAAAAACTATAGCATACGAATAATAAGAATTAACATTTACTGAATACTTGCTATGTGCCAGAAATTGTCCTTGCTAAGTGATTTACAAACACACATTACCTATTTCATCTTTACAAAAGCTAGGAAATATGTGTTAATTATTATCTCTGTTATACAACGAGCAAACTGGCTCCTGAGATGAAAGATTAATCAAAAAAATTTAAGTAATTGTCAGTTGTTAGGTATATCCTTCTGTCAGCAAAGTTTCCTGCAGTATATAAGAAGTTAAATTTGCTTACGCTTTAGATCTTTCCAGCACTATGTTTTTATAAGTATTTTTGTACTTACTTTGTGCTTACCATTCTCCTAGATGCTTACCAGGTATATAAACTTGAACAAGTCACCTAACTCCAGTGAGTCTCACTTTGACCATCTGTAAGTTGGGGCTATCCTATCTTATGGGCTTTTCTTAAGAAAATCTCATAAAAATCCAACATGTGTATGTTTTGAGGACTTTCTATGATATTCTATCTGCTTAAGGCATCCTTATCATTATTATTAAAATGTGATGTAAGCTCTGTGTTACAGGAGTTCTTCATTCATGAAGAAATTTTACTTATAGCATGAAGTCATATTCATACATGAAGCAGATAATGTTTTATTTTCATTTTTTCTATTTGAGTCATCTGGCCTCAGGTGTGGATAGACAAAGAAAACATTAGTTGATAAGAGGAAGTAGTTCTAGTTTTTTCATTGTGGTAGTAGAGACAAACAAACTCTGGTAAAGTCAAAAGTAAAATTGAGGTTTTTGATTCTCAGTTCAAGAATTGGTTTTTCCTCCAACTTACAGTATTGACTATTGAGGCACTATATTCTCCTGTTAACACTGCCTTCGGGGTGTTGGTCCCCAACTTGGATGCACCATTTTACTTCCTTAGTCAACCCTTGGCTCACTTCATCAGCATAGTTACATTTGCCTCTGTCCCTTCCCTCTCCCCCTCCAATTTCCCCCTCTCTTCCTTCCTGCCTTCCTTCCCTCCCTCTTTGCCTCCATAATCCTATAAGGATTTAAGGGTGCTCCATATGATAGGCTCTATGCTTGGTGCTGAAAAGTGAAAGTTGCTCAGTTGCAACCCCTGGACTGTAGTCCATGGAATTCTCCAGGCCAGAAAACTGGAGTGGGTAGCCTTTCCCTTCTCCAGGGGAATCTTCCCAACCCAGGGATCAAACCCAGGTCTCCCANATGATAGGCTCTATGCTTGGTGCTGAAAAGTGAAAGTTGCTCAGTTGCAACCCCTGGACTGTAGTCCATGGAATTCTCCAGGCCAGAAAACTGGAGTGGGTAGCCTTTCCCTTCTCCAGGGGAATCTTCCCAACCCAGGGATCAAACCCAGGTCTCCCACATTGCAGGAGGATTCTTTACCAGCTGAGCCACCAGGAAGCCCAAGAATACTGGAGTGGGTAGTTAGCTGCTAGAGATCGGTAATTAAATAGATGTTACTGGTCTCATATAAGAGTCTTACTGAGGAGATATAAGAAAAAAGGCAGTTACAATTCACTGTGATGGTAATATAATAGTGGTAAGTCGGCAAGGTTTTGAGAAGGATCAGGGCCTGAGCCCAAAAAGGAGAAAGAGGGAGGTCAGGGAAAGCATCTTGGGGCAGGCACATCTGGGAGCATTAGCAGTCAGCCCAGTGTAGATCATGAGGACTTGCAGAGGGGACCCGTGTTTAACTGAAGATGAAGGAAGGAGTGCAGTGCTCTTAAATTAGAATGTTCCTGACTCCCAAATCAGGAATTCTCTAGAGTTTTGACTTGAAAAAGTAATCCTTGACTTCTGCAAATTCTCAATGACTGGCACCCCGTGCTTTCTAGACCCTCCTTTCCCACAGGCAGCCCCAAGGCGCTGATTGAGCCACTGGCCCTCTCTACATCCCAGGGTTTGCCAGTGATTAAGGGCATTTTTGTCTGAGTGCCTAAGTGTTAGGGCAAACTGCCTAGCTCAAATGAATCAATGGACTAAAAATTGTCTGCCCAGCAGGCACTGCCAAAGCAACCTCCAGTCAATGCTCCAGGCAAATGAGAAAAGATCCATTGAGCTCAGCAGGAGGCTCTGTTTTGGCTGACTCAGCGCCCTGGAAGCACTTCTCCAGTCATTTATATCTCTGCTTTTCCTCTCTGAGCTCTGCTCTGGATCTCTAATCTTGATGAGATATGTTTTGTGCCAAAGAAGGGGGTGCTGAGATTTCAAATGAAAGTACCTTATCAACATCTCCATGTGCCTCTGACATGCCCATAAAGTAGGCCCAGCTCAATTGTCCATTTTCATTCCCTATTAGTTTAATTCACTGTTGGGTTTGCCCCAAGTAATAAAGGTTTTAATTCAAGAAAAACATTTTAAAAAATGATGAATGAGATTAATTTTGCAAAAATCTTGGAAAATAAAATAATATTTGTGGTTGAAACTAGAGAGCTTAAGGAACTTGTGGAAATTCATGCAATTGGCTTGTGGAGGAACTGGGCCTAGAACTCATGAATTTTGGCTAATTTCAGTTTTTAAAAATTATTGTTTTCCTTATTTTTAGAGAATATTAAAAATACACTTTAGCTTTTAAAGCTACAGTCCTACAAAGTAAGTAGGGCATTACCATACTTGCATAGAAGAGAGGAATTGGATAGACTTGCCAAAGGCAATCCAATGATAAGCAAAAGGCCCGGGAATAGATGTCTCTTTTAGGACCTTTCCTAGTGTGCCATATTGGACAATGTCCTACTTCTATAAATTCCAACGTAAGAGATCTGGTTGAAAGATTATAAATCAAGGCTATTTCTGTTTCTAGTAATCCATGCTAAGTCACTTCAGTGGTGTCTGACTCTTTGGACGCTATGGACCGTAGCCTGCTGGAAGCCTCTGTCCATGAGATTCTCCAGGCAAGAATATTAGAGTGCATTGCTTTGTCCTTCTCCAGGGGTTCTTCCTGACCCAGGGATTGAACCTGTGTCTCTTATGTCACCTGCATTAGCAGATGGGTTCTTTAGCTCTAGCACCACCTGGGAAATCCCTGTAACCCATGGGTTTTGAGCAAGTCTCTTTTGTCACTCTGGGGCCCAGAATGCTCTTCACATGTAAAACATGCACCTTATACTGTAGCAGGCTTGCAAATCATTATACCTATAGGAGGTAGGTTTGAGATACCAATGAGTAATCAGGCCACATTGAGCCTTCTTCAAGGGAACAACTATGATGCAGTTGCAGCTAACTGTTGCTACACCAGAATGTTGGTCCATGACAGAAACAACTTCTGATTGTTTAAGGGAAGTCATAAATAGAGATTTTAACTAATTTTGAATTGTTGGTAAGAGGTTCAAAATAAAAATTAAAAATTAAAACCAGTGATGTTTGAGCCAAAGAGCGATGCCTACAGTTTAGAAGTAGCTTATAAGCCATCAATTTGCAGTGTCTGAATTGCAGGATCTATAGAGAACTGGTAACTATTATCATTTCATGTCCTTTTTGAAACTCAATTGTGTAATTGTATGGTAAATTTCCATAGATATTATCATCATCAAAATACATACCTTAAGCACAGTTTGTAAGTAGCTTCTAAGCAGCTCAAGTAATAAACCTAATAAGGATGTAGAAAAATATAAATCTTAAATTATTACATTTTATTCTCTTCTATTGCTGCAAAGAATAGTTATTTTGCCTTTAAGATGACACTGCTCCTGTATTACTCTTAAACTGTTCTATGAATGTGTTCTGTCTTCAATTGTATGATAGCTTTTTTTAGACACCAGCAGTTTTATTTTAAATCATTTCTTTTTCCCTTGGCCATCATAATACAAGAACACAGTTTGATACTTGATAGTCAAACCTTTGCTTCCTGCTCTCTTTCATCATTTGGTGACTGTGATCCCAGAATATATGATAATTCTCTCTTGGTGACTGGTTTTCTGTCCTTTCTGAGGGAGTCACTCTTTCTCATGCTGCTATTATACATGTTCTCCTGAATTTTCTTTCTGACCTTCTCTTTTGTGCTTCAAATATCACTTCCATGTAGATGATACCAATACTGTCCTTCTTTATTATACTCTTATTACTAGCTATGTGCCTTCAGAAAAGCCATCATTTCTCTTGGCTAAACCAAAACCAATATGTATAACCAGAATAGTAAAGGTAAAGGTAAAGTGAAGTCGCTCAGTCATGTCCTACTCTTTGTGACCCCGTGGACTGTAGCCTACCAGGCTTCTCTGTCCATGGGATTTTCCAGGCAAGAATAATGGAGTGGGTTGCAATTTCCTTTTCCAGGGGATCTTCCCGACCCAAGGATCGAATCCAGGTCTTCCGCATTGCAACCAGACGCTTTACTCTCTGAGCCACCAGAATAGTAAGAGGCAAAAAACATGACAATGAAAGATGAAGCCCCCAGGTCAGTAGGTGTCCAATATGCTACTGGAGAACACCAGAGAAATAGCTCCAGAAGGAAAGAAGAGGGTGGGCCAAAGTGGAAACAACACCCAACTGTGGATGTGTCTGGTGGTGAAGGCAAAGTTTGATGCTGTAAGAACAATATTACATAGGAATCTGAAAAATTCAGTTCAGTTCAGTTCAGTCACTCAGTCATGTCCGATTCTTTGCAACCCCATAAACCACAGCATGCCAGGCCTCCCTGTCCATCACCAACTCCTGGAGTCTACCCAAACCCATGTCCGTTGAGTCGGTGATGCCATCCAACCATGTCATCCTCTGTCATTCCCTTCTCCTCCTGCCTTCAATCTTTCCCAGAATCAGAGTCTTTTCAAATGAGTCAGCTCTTTGCATCAGGTGGCCAAAGTATTGGAGTTTGTTTCAACATCAGTCCTTTCAATGAACACCCAGAACAGATCTCCTTTAGGATGGACTGGTTGGATCTCCTTGCAGTCCAAGGAACTCTCAAGAGTCTTCTCCAACACCACAGTTCAAAAGCATCAATTCTTCGGTGCTCAGCTTTCCTGAAATATTAGGTCCATGAAATAAGGTAAATTAGAATTGGTCAAACAGGAGACAGCAAGAGCGAACATTGACATTTTAGGAATCAGTGAACTAAAATGAAAAGGAAGGGGCAAATTTAATTCAGATGACCATTATATCTACTACTGTGGGCAAGAATCCCCCAGAAGAAATAGTTCAAAAGCATCAATTCTTCGGTGCTCAGCTTTCCTGAAATATTAGGTCCATGAAATAAGGTAAATTAGAATTGGTCAAACAGGAGACAGCAAGAGCGAACATTGACATTTTAGGAATCAGTGAACTAAAATGAAAAGGAAGGGGCAAATTTAATTCAGATGACCATTATATCTACTACTGTGGGCAAGAATCCCCCAGAAGAAATGATGTAGCCCTCACAGTCAACAAAAGAGTCTGAAATGCACTACTTGGGTGCAATCTCAAAAACGACAGAATGATCTTGGTTCATTTCCAAAGCAAACCATTGACTAGTACAGTAATCCAAGTCTAAGCCCCAACCACTAATGCTGAAGAAGCTGAAGCTGGAAGGCTCTATGATGACCTTCAAGTCCTTCTAGGACTAACACCAAAAAAAGATATCCTTTTCATAACAAGGGAGTGGAATGCAAAAGCAGGAAGTCAAGAGATACCTGGAGAAACAAGCAAGTTTGGCCTTGGAGTACAAAATGAAGCAGGAAAAAGGCTAACAGAGTTTTGCCAAGAGTTTGCTGGTCATAGCAAACACCCTCTTTCAACAACACAGTAGATGACTCTACAAGTGGACATCAGCAGATGGTCAATATCAAAATCAGGTTGATTTTATTCTTTGCAGTTGAAGATGGAGAAGCTCTATACAATCAGCAAAAAAAGACTGGGAGCTGACTGTGGCTCAGATCATGAACTCTTTATTTCAAAATTCCAACTTAAATTGAAGAACGTGGGGAAAACCACTAGGCTATTCAGGTATGACCTAAATCAGTTCCCTTATGATTATACAGTGGAAGTGACAAACAGATTCAAGGGATTAGATCTGATGGACAGACAGCCTGAACAACCATGGACAGAGGTTCATAGCATTGTAAAGGAGGTGGTGATCAAAATCATCCCTAAAAAGAAAAAAAAAAATGCAAAAAGGCAAAATGGTTTTTTGAGGAGGCTTTACACATAGCTGAGAAAAGAAGAGAAGCAAAAGGCAAAGGAGAAAAGTAAAGATATACCCATCTGAATGCAGAGTTCCACAGAATAGCAAGGGGATATAAGAAAGCCTTTTTAAAGTGAACAATGCAAAGAAATAGAGGAAAACAGGAGATTGGGAAAGACTAGAGATCTCAAGAAAATTAGAGATACCAAGGGAACATTTCATGCAAAGATGGGCACAATAAAGGACACAAAATGACAGCAGAAGAAATCAAGAAGAGGTGACAAGAATACATAGAAAAATTATAGAAAAAGATCTTAATGATTAGGATAACCATGGATGATGTGATTTACCCACCTAGAGCCAGCCATCCTGGAGTGTGAAGTCAAGTGGGTCTTGGAAATCATCACTATGAACAAAACTAGTGGAGGTGAGGCAATTCCAGCTGAACTATTTCAAACCCTAAAAGAAAGTGCTGCACTCAATATGACAGCACATTTGGAAAACTCAGCAGTGGCTACAGGACTGGAAAAGATCAGTTTTCGTTCTAATCTGGGGCAATGCTAAAAAATGCTCAAACGACCACACAATTGCACCTAGTTCACATGCTAGTTAAGTAATGCTCAAAATCCTTCAAGCTGGGCTTCAATAGTATGTGAACCGAGAACTTCCAGATGTTCAAGCTGGATTTAGAAAAGGCAAGTTCAGTTCAGTTCAGTCGCTCAGTCATGTCCAACTCTTTGCGACCCCAGGAATTGCAGCACGCCAGGCCCTCACTGTCCATCACCAACTCCTGGAGTTCACTCAGACTCACGTCCATTGAGTCCATGATGCCATCCAGCCGTCTCATCCTCAGTCGTCCCCTTCTCCTCCCGCCCCCAATTCCTCCCAGCATCAGAGTCTTTTCCAATGAGTCAACTCTTCTCATGAGGTGGCCAAAGTACTGGAGTTTCAGCTTTAGCATCATTCCTTCCAAAGAAATCCCAGGGCTGATCTCCT
>SJYX01005955.1:352660-368660 GCA_006410675.1 Oreotragus oreotragus | reverse complement strand
TACTCCTTTTCCTATTTGGAACCAGTCTGTTGTTCCATGTCCAGTTCTAACTGTTGTTTCCTGACCTGAATACAAATTTCTCAAGAGGCAGGTCAGGTGGTCTGGTATTCCCACCTCTCTCAGTATTTTCCACAGTTTATTGTGATCCACACAGTCAAAGGCTTTGGCATAGTCAATAAAGCAGAAATAGATGTTTTTCTGGAATAGATGTTTTCCTTTTTCGATGATCCAGTGGATGTTGGCAATTTGATCTCTGGTTCCTCTGCCTTTTCCAAAACCAGCTTGAACATCAGGAAGTTCATGGTTCATGTATTGCTGAAGCCTGGCTTAGAGAATTTTGAGCATTCCTTTACTAGCGTGTGAGAGCGCAAGCAGCTGCGACAGCCAGTGCATTAAGCGCAAGTGGCTGAGTGGCCGAGAGGAGCTACCCAACGTCGGAGGTCAGGGACAGCGGCGGAGAGTGCCAGGCTGCAACGGCACAGGAACGGCCGAGAGGAGCCACCCTACGTCCGAGGCCAGGGGCGGCAGCTGGGAGGAGCCATCCTGTGTCCGAGGTCAGGGGTGACGGTCTGGAGGAGCCACCTCGCGTCCGAGGCCAGGGGTGGCAGCTGGGAAGAGCAACCCAAGTCCAAGGAGCAGTGGCTGCGTGGGCGCAGGAGGACCTAGAGGAGCTATCCCACGTTGAAGGTCAGGAGGGGTGGTGGTGAGGAGATACCCTTCGCCCAAGGTAAGGAGCAGCGGCTGCACTTTGCCGAAGCAGCCGTGAAGAGATACCCGATGCCCAAGGTAAGAGTAACGCAAGTAAGATGGTAGGTGTTGCAAGAGGACATCAGAGGGCAGACACACTGAAACCATACTCACAGAGAACTAGTCAGTCTAATCACACTAGGACCACAGCCTTGCCTAACTCAATGAAACTAAGCCATGCCTGCGGGGCAACCCAAGACGGGTCATGATGGAGAAGTCTGACAGAATGTGGTCCACTGGAGAAGGGAATGGCAAACCACTTCAGTATTCTTGCCTTGAGAACCCCATGAACAACATGAAAAGGCAAAATAATAGGATATCAAAAGAGAATCTCCCCAGTCAGTAGGTGCCCAATATGCTACTGGAGATCAGTGGAGAAATAACTCCAGAAAGAATGAAGGGATGGAGCCAAAACAAAAACAATACCCAGCTGTGGGTGTGACTGGTGATAGAAACAGGTCCGATGCTGTAAAGAACAATATTGCATAGGAACCTGGAATGTCAGGTCCATGAATCAAGGCAAATTGGAAGTGGTCAAACAAGAGATGGCAAGGGTGAACATCGACATTCTAGGAACTCAGATGACCATTATATCTACTATGGGTAGGAATCCCTCAAAAGAAATGGAGCAGCCATCATGGTCAACAAAAGAGTCCAAAATGCAGTACTTGGATGCAATCTCAAAAATGACAGAATGATCTCTGTTCGTCTCCAAGGCAAACCATTCAGTATCACCATAATCCAAGTCTATGCCCCAACCAGTAACGCTGAAGAAGCTGAAGTTGAATGGTTCTGTGAAGACCTACAAGACCTTTTAGAACTAACACCCAAAAAAGTGTCCTTTTCATTATAGGGGACTGGAATGCTAAAGTAGAAAGTCAAGAAACACCTGGAGTAACAGGCAAATTTGGCCTTGGAATGTGGAATGAAGCAGGGCAAAGACTAACAGAGTTTTGCCAAGAAAATGCACTGGTCATAGCAAACACCCTCTTCCAACAACACAAGAGAAGACTCTACACATGGACATCACCAGATGGTCAACACCGAAATCAGATTGATTATATTCTTTGCAGCCAAAGATGGAGAAGCTCTATACAGTCANACGATATAAGTCAGGTATGAGGCTAGCAGCAGAGCCTAACTCACCACAGCTTTCCCTTTTACAGCAACACTACCAATTAGATATGGCAGGGAGAGCAGATTCAGTCTCTGGCTGGGGAACTAAGATCCTCCATATCAAGGAGCCAAAAAAAAAAGAATGCACTGATGCTATTTCAATCTAAGACCCTATGAATACATTCATTACTTTTTTTAATGCTCAAATTGCCCCAAAATGCTCAAAGTGCCCTAAGCCACTAGGTTCTCTTTCAAGGTTGCACCTATGCCTACTGACATAACTGTAAGACATACAGCTTTGCTTTCTACCACAATAAAATGTCCTAGGCTCATCCTGTGTATCTCTTATCACAGACTTGAAAAAAGTGACCAATTCAGTGGGTCACAAATCACATAAAATTGCAAGCCAGATAAAATTCTTTCTGTATAGTTATGGCCAGTGTAAGCTCATGGCATCACCAACTCAACGGACATGAGTCTGAGTAAACTGCGGGAGCTGGTGACGGACAGGGAGGCCTGGCATGCTGCAGTCCATGGGGTCGCAAGGAGTCAGACAGGACTGAGTGACTGAATTGACTGACTGAGTGTAAGCTCTGTACTATAAAATAGCAGTAATCTATGACATTCTGAGTGAAGAGGAAAAGTATCAAAACACAAGTCTAGAGTTTCTAGCCTCTGGAGCCTAAGCTTTTCGGATGTTGACCTTGTGAATGAAATCTGGATAAAGAATACTCACCTTCTAAAACAACAGCTTCAGGCTCCTCTGCCTGGGCAACTCCCTCCTCAAACTCTGTGGAGCTGTCACTGTCAGAATTAGAACTACCTAATACCTGCAAGTCATCAGAGACAGGATTTCTAGTCTCTGAACCATAAGAGGTGGTTGACGAATGAGGCTGGGTCCTGCTCACTTGAAAGAAAGCATCCAGCGGTGCTCTCGACCTATGCATGGAGAAAGACAACAGAATTCTAGTACAACATACAATCATCACAAGAATAATCCACAGTAATCTGGAGGTAAATCCTAGTCATTTTAATGCATCACCAGGCCACTAAATGTTGGAAGTAGGAACAGAGATTCAGGTAGATGCTGACTGGACTACATATGCTCTTTCCATTCAATTATTCCATTAGCTCACACTGAAGCTTGACCTTTCTGCTAAAAGCTAATCTTACTTTACTGGTACTTCTTTTGTCAATATCTTTTAAAGATATGACTCATTAATACATTAAAAGAAAGAGAGAAAACTAACTTAGCAATTTGTCTGCTGATATTAGGGGGCTGAAAAGAGAGTGGGCAAGATAAAAAAATGGCCCTATTGATCAAATACAGCCTCATGAATTCTGCTGCTGCAGCTACTCAGACCAAGGTCTTTGGGGGTATTAAGTCTAGCTACAGTCATTACTGTTTCAACTCTCATTTTAAGCCATTTTTCTTTTCAAGTTAAAAATGCTAAAAAATAAATAAAGCTTAAAGTTCTCTCTTTTGCCCAAACTTTCTGTTGAGCTCTCCAGTGATTTTTTTTTTCCATTTAATACATGTGTCAACTCCAGTTTTTCTACTTTGTACATTTTTATAACTTCAGTCTCTTTATTAAAATTGTCTATCTGGTGACACAAGTGTTTTATTCTTTCTTTATTTTTTTTGAATATATTTAAATAATCTAGTCAGTTCAACATTTTGGTTTCTTCATCAACAATTTTTTTTCCTGTGTAATGATTATACTTTCTTTACACATCTTATATTTTCTTGAAAATTGGACATCTCATAAAACATAATGTGATAACTCTGGAAATGAGAATTCACCGTTCCCAGGGTTTGTTGCTGTTATTTGTTAGAGTTGCTACTGTTTGTTTAGTGAAGTAATTCTATAAAGTTTGCATTCTTTGCTATGCGTGCTGCTTAGCTTTGTGCTCAGTTCATGACTAGACAGAGATTTCCTTAAACACCTGGAATCAGTAAGCCTCCCAGTCTTCACTGAGGTATCTGACGTGTGTGTTGGGGCACATCATCAATAATCAGCCAGGCAGGTGACAGCTCTACCTTAGACTTCACTTCTCGCTTATGCAGAGCCTCAAGGTCAGCCAGAGGTAAGAGCTAACTGCTTTAGTGCCTTCTCAAGCCTTTCCTGAGCGTGGGTACAGCTGCACACAGCCTTCGATACGTATGTGTCCTTTTAGACTCCCAAGAATATGTCAGAACTTTTAAAAACCCCATATGAAGATCACATCCCCCAGCTTTTCCCTTTAGGCTTTCTGATTAGTCTAATGTTTGCCCCAGTGAACTGCCTCAGGCAGATCCTGGGGAACAGGCTTTAAGCTTTTAGGACTAAGAAAAAACAGGAATAACCTTTCAAGTGGCATTTTCCAGGAAATCACTAAACAGGTGAAATAAGATTTATTTGGGATTGAGGTTTCAAAGTATCTCCAATTCCATTCTACTCTCTCTAGTTGCTTCTAGGCTACTGTCCTTTCACTGTGATTACAGGCAGTTTTCAAGACTACTATGGAGCTGAGAAATAGATTTAAGGGCCTAGATCTGATAGAGTGCCTGATGAACTATGGAATGAGGTTCGTGACATTGTACAGGCGACAGGGATCAAGACCATCCCCATGGAAAAGAAATGCAAAAAAAGCAAAATGGCTGTCTGGGGACGCCTTACAAATAGCTGTGAAAAGAAGAGAGGTGAAAAGCAAAGGAGAAAAGGAAAGATATAAGCATCTGAATGCAGAGTTCCAGAGAATAGCAAGAAGAGATGAGAAAGCCTTCTTCACGATCAATGCAAAGAAATAGAGGAAAACAACAGAATGGGAAAGACTAGAGATCTCTTCAAGAAAATTAGAGATACCAAGGGAACATTTCTTGCAAAGATGGGCTCGATAAAGGACAGAAATGGTATGGACCTAACAGAAGCAGAAGATATTAAGAAGAGGTGGCAAGAATACACAGAAGAACTGTACAAAAAAGATCTTCACGACCTGGATAATCACGATGGTGTGATCACTCATCTAGAGCCAGACATCTTGGAATGTGAAGTCAAGTGGGCCTTAGAAAGCATCACTATGAACAAATCTAGTGGAGGTGATGGAATTCCAGTAGAACTATTTCAAATCCTGAAAAATGATGCTGTGAAAGTGCTGCACTCAATATGCCAGCAAATTTGGAAAACTCAGCAGTGGCCTCAGGACTGGAAAAGGTCAGTTTTCATTCCAATCCCAAAGAAAGGCAATGCCAAAGAATGCTCCAACTACCACACAATTGCACTCATCTCACACGCTAGTAAAGAAAAGGCAAACCAGAGATCAAATTGTCAACATCTGTAGGATCATAGAAGAATCAAGAGAATTCCAGAAAAGCACCTACTTCTGCTTCACTGACTCTGCTAAAGCCTTTGACTGTGTGCATCACAGCAAACTTTGGAAAATTCTGAAAGATATGGGAGTACCAGACCACCTTAGAAACCTGTATGCCTCCTGAGAAACCTGTGTGCAAGTTTGAAGCAATAGTTAGAACCAGACACAAAACAGCAAACTGGTTCAAAATTGGGAAAGGAGTAGGTCATGAATATATATGGTAACCCTGTTTATTTAACTAATATGCAGAGTACATCATGCGAAATGCTAGACTGTATGAAATGTAAGCTGAAATCAAGATTTTGGGGAGAAATATCAATAACCTTAGATATCCAGATGAAACCACCCTTACAACAGAAAGCAAAGAGGAATTAAAGAGCCTCTTGGTGAAGGTGAAAGAGGAGAGTGAAAAAGCTGGCTTAACACTCAATATTCAAAAATAAAGATCATGGTATCCGGTCCCATCACTTAATGGTAAATAATTGGAGAAACAGTGGAAACAGTGACAGACTATTTCCTCAGGCTCCAAAATCACACTAGATGATGACTGCAGCCATGAAATTAAATGATGCTTGCTCCTTGGAAAAAAGCAATGACAAACCTAGACAGCATATTAAAAAACAGAGTCATTACTTTGCCAATAAAGTTCTGTGTAGTCAAAGCTATGGTTTTTCCAGTGGTCATGTACTGA
Organism: Oreotragus oreotragus; assembly: GCA_006410675.1. Lineage (NCBI taxonomy): Eukaryota > Metazoa > Chordata > Mammalia > Artiodactyla > Bovidae > Oreotragus > Oreotragus oreotragus. Next base: position 362,755 of record SJYX01005955.1, on the reverse strand, counting down.
TGTGAGAGCTGGACAATAAAAAAGCATGAGTGCCAAAGAACTGATGTTTTTGAAATGTGGTGTTGGAGAAGACTCTTGAGATTCCCTTGGACAGTGGGGAAAGCAAATCAGTCAATCCTAAAGGAAATCAACCCTGAATATTCATTGGAAGGATTGATGTTGAAGCTGAAGTTCCAATACTTTGGCCACCTGATGGGAAGAGCTGATTCATTGGAAAAGACCCTGACTCTGGGAAAGATAGAAGGCAGGAGGAGAAGTGGGTGACTGAGGAGAAGCGGGTGACAGAGGATAAGATGTCTGGATGGCATCAACAACTCAATGGACATGAGTTTGAACAAATTCTGGAAGCTGGTGAAGGACAGGGAAGCCTGGCATGCTGCAATCCATGGGGTCACAAAGAGTTAGACATGACTGAGCAACTGAACAAGAAAACCAACACCACATCCTTGCTTCAACTAGTTATATCACCATGGAAAGGAAAGGGTGAATGTCAAACTTTATTCAGGTAATATATCTAGGGTTTGGTGGCTGAAGTGACTGGAGAGTAAGATACGAAATAGGCAAAAATAATCCTTAAGTTTCAAATCCAAATGGCTTGGAATATAGTAATATTAGCAACAGAAATGAATAACACATCAACCTATTGGTCAGCTACCATGAGTCTGAACCTAAATCATTTCAGGATTTAAGATAAAACTAAAAGATACTTTGAAACTTAAATTGGAAATTGAGGCTAAGCCTGGGAAGGTTTCCACTTGAGCTTCTATGGACTATTTTTAACTCTGTCTCTGGTACTCTTTCGATCTGTATTTTTAGCATCATCTCCTTGACCAGGAGTAAGTTCATTGTGCCTAACTCTGACATTTTCAGTCAGAGAAATTTTATCACCTTCCAGTCCCAATCTAGTCTGTCTACCATCCCAGAAGATTCCATTAATTTATCCCCAGCTTCTCAACCCTTTCCACAAATCAAAAGCTATAGAAATGGACAAATTGTAAAGCAGGTGAATGAGGCTGCTTTGTTGAAGTTGAGATGGGGGTTCTCACTCCAAATCTCAGAAGCCCTGAAGAGACACTCTTACAACCATGTAGAAAGCTACCCTTCTGACTGACTAGAAAATAGGGCAAAAGTTCTTCAAGTTTTTGGTTCTCGGTGACCTTTGTATATTAGTAATTTTTTTTCATGAAGCTCCTTGGTCAAAAGGAACACTTCAACATTCCATTTATTAAGTACTTAGGTCCACACAGCTTGTATTTATGTCCCAATAATTTAGTAACCATTTGAATAGCTAGTATATATGTGTGTGTGTGTATATATATATATATATATATATGAAGAAAATGATATTTATTTTAATTTCTTTCTCAACCAACTATAACTACTTGCTGATGGAATAGGTGTGCTTGTCAGGCCCTATGCAAATATTCAAACCTTGGAATCAGATTAGATATCATCTAAATTTCCTGTTTCACACTGACTTTTGTATGGCATTTGCTTTTTTTTTTTTTTTTTTCCATGTGTCCAGGGCATGAACCAGGCATGGGCACAGAGCAAAAGCCAAGCTGGGATAAACAAGGAGTTGTTTTGTCCCTCACTGATATGAGACAGGCGCCACCAACCAGGTGCCACTCTACTCAGATCAGGGACATGGCATTTGCTTTTAATCACATGAATAGTTGAAACCCAGCTTCACTTCAATGTGATATCATCAAAAGAATTCAATACAATATAATTTTGAGATTGTGAACTACCTTGAGTTGGTAATTTGTATGGTTTCTGATTCATGTTAACCATTGTTTCCCTTAAAAATTAAAAATATCTTACAGCAAGCCTGTGAGATCACTGTGGCACTTTGAGGTACCTTAGCTAATACAGTTAGGGAACCATGAGAATAGGGAACTCAACTATCAGAGTTATGACTCTAGCTCAGTTAACTGCCTCTGATACTGGACTGGTCATGTAAGAACTCTCCACCATAGCTTCCTTGCTGTAATAGAGGATGTTGGGATTTGTTCATCCTTTGTGGTTTCTTCTTGCTTTCAACATTTGTGATTAAATGCATTCTTATTCCATCATACTGTTGTTCAGTTCAGTTCAGTCGCTCAGTCATGTCCGACTCTTTGCGACCCCATGAATCGCAGGATGCCAGACCTCCCTCTTCATCATCATCTCCCGGAGTTCACTCAGACTCACGTCCATCGAGTCTGTGATGCCATGCAACCATCTCATCCTTGGTCGTCCCCTTCTCCTCCTGCCCCCTATCCCTCTCAGCATCAGGGTCTTTTCCAATGAGTCAACTCTTCTCATGAGGTGGCCAAAGTACTGGAGTTTCAGCTTCAGCATCATTCCTTCCAAAGAAATCTCAGGGTTGATCTCCTTTAGAATGGACTGGTTGGATCTCCTTGCAGTCCAAGGGACTCTCAACAGTCTTCTCCAACACCACAGTTCAAAAGCATCAATTCTTAGGCATTCAGCTTTCTTCACAGTCCAACTGTCACATCCACACATGACCACAGGAAAAACCATAGCCTTGACTAGACGGACCTTAGTCAGCAAAGTAATGTCTCTACTTTTGAATATACTATCTAGGTTGGTCATAACTTTTCTTCCAAGGAGGAAGCGTCTTCTAATTTCATGGCTGCAGTCACCATCTGCAGTGATTTTGGAGCCCAAAAAGATAAAGTCTGACACTGTTTCCACTGTTTCCCATCTATTTCCCATGAAGTTTGGGACCGGATGCCATGATCTTTGTTTTCTGAATGTTGAACTTTAAGCCAACTTTTTCACTCTCTTCTTTCACTTTCATCAAGAGGTTTTTAGCTCCTCTTCACTTTCTGCTATAAGAGTGGTGTCATCTGCATATCTGAGGTGATTGATATTTCTCCCAGCAATCTTGATTCCAGCTTGTGTTTCTTCCAGTCCAGCGTTTCTCACGATGTACTCTGCATATAAGTTAAATAAGCAGGGTGAGAATATACAGCCTTAACATACTCCTTTTCCTATTTGGAACCAGTCTGTTGTTCCATGTCCAGTTCTAACTGTTGCTTCCTGACCTGCATACAGATTTCTCAAGAGGCAGGTTAGGTGGTCTGGTATTCCCATCTCTTTCAGAATTTTCCACAGTTTATTGTGATCCACACAGTCAAAGGCTTTGGCATAGTCAATAAAGCAGAAATAGATGTTTTTCTGGAACTCTCTTGCTTTTTCCATGATCCAGCGGATGTTGGCAATTTGATCTCTGGTTCCTCTGCCTGTTCTAAAACCAGCTTGAACATCAGGGAGTTCACGGTTCACATATTGCTGAAGCCTGGCTTGGAGAATTTTGAGCATTACTTTACTAGCGTGTGAGATGAGTGCAATTGTGCGGTAGTTTGAGCATTCTTTGGCATTGCCTTTCTTTGGAATTGGAATGAAAACTGACCTTTTCCAGTCCTGTGGCCACTGCTGAGTTTTCCAAATTTGCTGGCATATTGAGTGCAGCACTTTCACAGCATCATCTTTCAGGATTTGAAACAGCTCAACTGGAATTCCATCACCTCCACTAGCTTTGTTCTTAGTGATGCTTTCTAAGGCCCACTTGACTTCACATTCCAAGATGTCTGGCTCTAGATTAGTGATCACATCCTCATGATTATCTGGGTCGTGAAGATCTTTTTTGTACAGTTCTTCTGTGTATTCTTGCCACCTCTTCTTAATATCTTCTGCTTCTGTTAGGTCCATACCATTTCTGTCCTTTATCGAGCCCATCTTTGCATGAAATGTTCCCTTGGTATCTCTAATTTTCTTGAAGAGATCTCTAGTCTTTCCCATTCTGTTGTTTTCCTCTATTTCTTTGCATTGATCGCTGAAGAAGGCTTTCTTATCTCTTCTTGCTATTCTTTGGAACTCTGCATTCAGATGCTTATATCTTTCCTTTTCTCCTTTGCTTTTCACCTCTCTTCTTTTCACAGCTATTTGTAAGGCCTCCCCAGATAGCCATTTTGCTTTTCTGCATTTCTTTTCCATGGGGATGGTCTTGATCCCTGTCTCCTGTACAATGTCACGAACCTCATTCCATAGTTCATCAGGCACTCTGTCTATCAGATCTAGGCCCTTAAATCTATTTCTCACCTCCACTGTATAATCATAAGGAATTTGATTTATGTCATACCTGAATGGTCTAGTGGTTTTCCCTACTTTCTTCAATTTAAGTCTGAATTTGGTAATAAGGAGTTCATGATCTGAGCCACAGTCAGCTCCTGGTCTTGTTTTTGTTGACTGTATAGAGCTTCTCCATCTTTGGCTGCATAGAATATAATCAATATGATTTAGGTGTTGAAGAAACTTTTAAATCACTTATTACCTTGAATGGAAAATAGCAAAAACAAACAAACAAGAAAAACAACAAATACCTTGAATAGCAAATCACTTTTCTGGATCCTTGTTTAAAAGTGAGGACAAACTTTGTCTTAAATTCAATCACCTGTCCCTTGCCACCACTCTCCCAACCTCTGTTAGCTCTTCAGGTTCAATTTTTTTTTCAATAGAACTATCTAAGGAATTCCATGCATGCTTAGTATCAGGCCTGAGACAGTAGGAGAGAAAAATAGCTTTTATGTTCTGACACTCTGAAACAAGTGAAATATCTCCATGCACACATTTTTGCTTAATGCATCAGAAAACTCTCCAAGATTCCCTTTTCCCTTTTGAGTCTACTAGTTTGAGTCAGATTAAAAAGATAAGATGCTTCCAGTCAAAAATCTAGAAAATGGTGAAGAGCTTGGAGAGAATGAAGGCTGACTTGTTCATCAGTTTTGAATGGAAGAATGAATGAGTGTTCTTTGGAATTTGGAGCAGATCAAGTGAAAGGAAGCGATAACCATTTCTTACTCACTATCCAAGTCGTACATAGAAAATACTACTTTGTCACTGGTAGTTTTCACTGAACAGAAATTCTTAGTTGTTTACAAATCATAACCTTTTTTTGGGCACTTTGAGGTTTTCTTTGAAAACTGTTTACTCTTTCTTGTCTTCCCTGATAGCTCAGTTGGTAAAGAATCTGCCTGCAATGCAGGAGACTCCAGTTCAATTGGGGTTTTGAGGTTTTCTTTGAAAACTGATCACTGTTTCTGGGTTACAAAGTTGCTGCTGCCGCTGCTGCACTTAATCGCTAAGTCGTATTGGACTGTTTGAGATCTTATGGACTATAGGCCTCCAGGTCCCTCCCAGGCAAGAATACTGAAGTGGGTTGCCATTTCCTTCTCCAGATACCTATTTACTTCTCTGTATATACTAAGCTAGGTTTCTCACCACTATCTGTTATGTAATCTCCTCTCTCTTTAACCTTTATGACACTTTCTTTATGGTATATTGTTTGTTTATATCAGGGATCTGTCTATTGGATCTCTACTGACCTATTTGTCTCTTCTTGGTCTTAAATGTACTGTTTTATTTTATGGCTTTGTAGTATGTCTTAGGAGAAGGCAATGGCAGCCCACTCCAGTATTTTTGCCTGGAGAATCCCAGGGATGGAGGAGCCTGGTAGGCTGCAGTCCATGGGGTCGCTAAGAGTCGAACATGACTGAGTGACTTCACTTTCACTTTTCACTTTCATGCATTGGAGAAGGAAATGGCAGCCCACTCCAGTATTTTTGCCTGGAGAATCCCAGGGATGGAGAAGCCTGGTGGGCTGCCGTCTATGGAGTCGCACAGAGTCGGACACGACTGAAGCGACGCAGCAGCAGCAGCAGCAGCAGCAGCAGCAGTACGTTTTAATATTTGATAGGGTAAATCCCTATTATTTATTTTTCTTTTAAAAGTTGGATTCAATTATTTCTGGACTTAGGAAGCAACAGAGAACATCGGAGAGGTAAGAAGTGGTGAATGGACACAATAGAAACAGTAGATTAGCCACTCACAGTGCCATGAAGGAATCTTAAAAATAGAGTGAGGAAAAAAACAAGAAATAGTGAGATATATAATTTGATAATGTGGGTAAAAATTTTTAAATACATGTACTTATATAAAATATAGCAAACTTTAAGAATGCATAAAAACAAAAGAAATTCATTAAACACATTAGATGAGTTACCTTTGTTAAGATAATAATAGTTGTGGATTTTGGAAAGAAAATTGTAAAAGTTCTACAATGTGTAGAATAAAAATGAGTTTATAATAGACTAAGCCACATTTGAAATAATAGTGTAATTATCATTTTTTAAAATAAAATACTATAAATTACTTGACTTCTCAAACTAGAATCAGTGAGAAAGCCAGTTTTTTTTTCCATAGCATACCTTTTGGTGGGTAATGGGGAAAAAAAAAAAAACTGGGAGTACACCTAAGTTCAATTCTATTAGTCAAGTCCTGTAAACAAACACATTAGAGAGGAAAAGCTAGAAATTCTCATCAGAAGAAGCTGGAATCATTCAATCTTGTCTTTCATGAATTATCAGTTTTGTGTGGAACCAGTTAGTAGGAATATCTATCCCAGAAAACTCCAGTCCTTGACTCTGGTAGGCACAAGGATAAACATGCACAGATTCCTGCCTGAGTCACTAAGCACTCCACCCTGCTTCAAAGAAAAGAGCACTTTGTCCAGGAGCATAGTGCCCTGACCAAGAGCTAAAAATGTCCTCTTTTCTAATTGTCAATTATCTCTACGCTCCAAGATGAACATTTTTCTTTTAGCATTAGACTGGCCTAATTTAGCTTCATTTGGGAAAGGGCTATTTGAAGGTCTGGAGGAGAGGAAAGGGGGAAGAGGACAGAGAAAGCAAAAAGACAAAATTTGAAAAAGCAAGATACACAATCTACTTCTTCTGACACATCTCAAATACATTCCTTATTAGAGAATGGCTGTGCATTAGCCTGAGCCTGCTTTAGGGAAGCAGGAAGATGTCACAAGGAAGTAAGACCTCATGTTTTAGAACTTCTATGGGATGAGGAGCTCTGAGAGGAAATTATTTTTCCAACAAAGTCCCCTTTATTTGTTGGTAGATGAAAAGCATTTCATATCTCTATTTTTCTTCCTAGCTGCCTCTCTATCCACACCTATCTATCTACCAATCTATCTATCTATCTCTATATATATCTGCATATGTATATTTATATATATATTTGTGTGAATTTGTGTGCATATATCTCTCTTTGCACACACCCACATACTTACATACAATTGGCATGCATACATATACTTTTGAATAAAGATGACTTTTCCTTTTTTACTATGAGAGCAAAATTTAGCTCAGAAATGTTCCAAACAAAGACCTATTTTCTCTAGTTCATTTATATTAATATAATGGATAGAATTACAGTCGACTTGACTGCAGTTGACAGCAAGTCCAGAAATAATTTAATTCAGTACCTCCCTAAACCTGTTGTGTTTCCATGATTTAAAAGAGGAAAAGAGGATTTAGTAAGAAAAGGAAGGTTTACTCCCATGTAGCAAATAAGTAAAGCTAAAACTGAAGGATTTTTCCTGAAGCCAATCCTCCAGGAGTATCTGCTTCAGAGGATAAAATAAGGTCATTTAAAATCCTTTTGCCCAGGTTCCTTTCCTTTCATTTACTTCTGACTGACCCTTTCCTCTTCGTTCTCTCCCCTACCTTACATCTCTCCTTGCCTGACATCCTTGACATCCAGAAATCCATGTGCTAATTAGTGCGGTTCCGATCTGCACCCTGTCCAGTGAAGCCAGGAAGTGAGATACAACCTTTTCAAGTTCAGTAGCAACCAGTTAATGTGAGTCAAAACAGAGAGAAATGTTCAGCTAATTTAGGGGAGGGGGGTAGTTGGGATTTGTATATTTAAAGTTCAGTGATGACAGGTCACATTCAAAGGGGACAGTCTCTGTGTTAAAATGAGCCAATAAAGTTAGAAACTTTCTAGGTCAAGCAGAGAGAAGAGAGATTGTTTCTGTGAAATGAACTGTTAAACGTGGAAACCCAAGAGAATCAGGAAACCTGTTTTCAATCAGACACAAAGATTATTTCTACTTCTTTCAGCTCTAGAAATAAAACTTTTAAAAAGAGTTTGGAGGAGTAGTGAATGCTTGGTTTTCAGTTATTAGCCTGGTTAGAAACTGTTAGTTTGGGGACTTTTTTGTTTTTTCTTTTGTAAAGGAAGAAAGAGAATATGTGGATTTTTGTTTACTGCTGTGTAAATTTTGTCTCTTTTGCTCCTGACCTTTTGGCGTGATCCTTTGCCCACCAATGTCCAGCTAGCATTCCTCTGGTAAGGCCTAATTTTAGGGTTAATAATTAAATGACAACAATGACATTTCAAAAAGCAAAACCTTCGACCTTAAAACTATAGTTACTGTTATGTTTGGGCTGGGCTATCACAGAGAAACTCATCTTAATGATTCTTGAATGTTTGAACTATGATCATTCACTAGCAATAAATGTTTGGAGATATTTTCTATCTGATATGTGATGTTTCTGAACAGTACATGTATTATTAATAAATAGATAGTCCAACTTTCCTAATATCAGCCCTGAATATTGGGTAAGCTGCTGATTCTATCTGATGATATCGACAATGCAGGATTAAGAAGATTAAATAAGATATTATGTAGTTCAGCTAGCATAGAGTGTGTTCTTAATTACCATTCTTTTCTGGTTTCTTTATTCATAGACTGAAATTCCTTCAAAGAGATGAACTATGTCTTAGTAAGTTTTTATCCTCAATTTATAATACAACATCTGGTCTATGGAAGTAGCTCAAGAAATGTTTATGGAATTTGTCATAAAATCCTGCAGGCTTTGAGTTCAGATTTTTTTGTCTCTTGCATGCTCCATTCAGTTTTTGTGTTTTCTGTTATTTTATGAGATAGATGTCTAACTCCCCCCGTTTTTTTCCCACAGGTTTTTTATCTATTCATGCTTTTTGTTAAACATCAAACCTCTTCACTTGTCTTGATTTTGTCTTTACTAAATTTTCTCCTTTCTGACTGAGCTTCATATTGACCACAGATTCTGATATTGGCTTAACAGAACAATCACCATTGATCAACCTATTGCTGTGATGATATTGATGTGATAACAGCAGAAAACACAAGATTCCTTCACTTAAGAACAGCCTTCTGTAGACTCTTCACCACTTGTTCCTACTCTGGCTCCATTGTTGGGAGTTCTAGCTCGTGCCAATCAGCAAAGGAAGTGTTAAAAGTATGCAAGACATTTTGTATGCGGCTTCTCTCTCTCCCAACACACACATATGCACATATGTAGAGTTGGCCTTCATTGCTAATTATGGCATAATTTGGGTTTTGTAAAACAAAAAATGCCAGCCAGGTGAGTCATATTCTGATTTATTGAATAAACATTTTCCATGTGGGAAGCAGAGAACAAAAATGAAACTATTGCCTGTTCAAGTTGGAAAAGACTAGTACTTCCAAGACACTGGACTTCAGATCTGAGCTGAGCTGGCTGTTGCAGAGTTACCTGGGGAACTTTATTAAAAAATTGGCTTTCAAGTCCATCCTTGGAGATTTTCAGCCAAAGCTCTCTTGATGCTACTTGGATTTGACTAGTTTAGCAACCACTGCTTTTTCCCAATCCCCTCATTTTATAACAGAGACTTGAAAGCATAGTAAAAAGTAATTTGTCCAAGTTTCTTCAAGGGTAAGAGGAATAGCTTAGAGGGAGAAGGGATGAATTTTGAGTGAATGGGGAAGTTTAATGGGAGCTGTATACAGTGTTCAACAGATTTGTTCTCATGGCCTTGGAAGAGAGGCATTGGCATTTCCATTTGCAAAGGAGGCTCAGGGAGGCTAAGTAATTTGCCCAGGCTCACACAGCTAGGAAGTAGTGGAGACAAGCTAAAATAAATTTGTCTTATTTTGTAGCCTGCCAATTCAAATCTTGTTTCCTGAATCCTAATCCATGATAATATAGTAGGAATTAACTTATTTTAAGATAACTGGAAAAGGTCAGTTTCATTCCAATCCCAAAGAAAGGCAATGCCAAAGAATGCTCAAACTACCACACAATTGCACTCATTTTTCACGCTAGTCAAGTAATGCTCAAAATTCTCTAAGCCAGACTTCAACAATACATGAACCGTGAACTTCCAGATGTTCAAGCTGGTTTTAGAAAAGGCAGAGGAACCAGA
>SJYX01005955.1:329159-350301 GCA_006410675.1 Oreotragus oreotragus | reverse complement strand
CCAACCAGTCCATTCTAAAGGAGATCAGTCCTGAGTGTTCTTTGGAAGGAATGATGCTAAAGCTGAAACTCCAGTACTTTGGCCACCTCATGTGAAGAGTTGACTCATTGGAAAAGACTCTGATGCTGGGAGGGATTGGGGGCAGGAGGAAAAGAGGACGACAGAGGATGAGATGGTTGGATGGCATCACCGACTCGACGGATGTGAGTTTGAGTGAACTCCGGAGGTTGGTGATGGACAAGTAGGCCTGGCATGCTGCAATTCATGGGGTCGAAAAGAGTCGGACATGACTGAGTGACTGAACTGAACTGAAGCTAAATGAACCGTTCAAACTGAGCAGATTATTATTATACTGACATGCCACTGTTTAGTTTCATGAACTTGTTCAGAATCTGTGCTGATTCTGTATGATTCCTTTGAGCTGACAACATCAACTTAACCCCCTGAAATTAGATTCACTTCAAAATATTTTAACAAATATTTATTTTAAAACTACTATGTGCAATAGACAATGTTAGGAACATAGAGATAAATATGAGGAACAAAGTTTTGCCATTTATAGAACTTCTAATCTTTAGCAGGCTATGAGAAAATAAATATACAAATAAAATGTGATGAGACTTATACCAAGGTAAGTAGAAGGTGCTTTTGGAATATATAGCAGGGAAATTTAACCCAGACACAGGGTCAAGTGAAGCCGCCCTGAAGCTGACAGCTTACAGTTAATAGAAGTTAACTAGCTGAAATGTTTGGGCAGGAACATGGGTGGTGGGGAGCGGGCAGGGGCAGGGAGACATTTCAGAAGAGGAAACAGCTAGCCTGTGTGAATTCCAGGAGTCTAGACATTGTGTTAAGAGTTTGCATTTGACCAGTTCAAGGAACTGAAAGGAACTTCTTATTTCTGGAAAAAGAGGAAAGAGTGACTAGATGTTAGAAGAGGATACAGAAACCTGCAGATGGAGAAAAGCTATGAAAATCCCATTAAGATCTTTGGATTTTATTTTAAAGCACACTGCTTATTTAACTTATATGCAGAGTGCTTCATGCAAAATGCCGAGCTGGATGAAGCACAAGCTGAAATCAAGATTGCTGGGAGAAATATCAACAACCTCAGATAGGCAGATGACACCAACCTCAGATATGCAGATGATTCTACTCTAATGGCAGAAAGTGAAGAGGAACTAAAGAGCTTCTTGATGAGGGTGAAAGAACAGAGTGAAAAAGCTGGCTTAAAACTCATCACTCAAAAAACTAAGATCATGGTAGTTGGTCCCATCACTTCATGGAAAATGGAAGGGGTGAAAGTCGAAGCAGTGACAGATTTTATTTTCTTGGATTCCAAAATCACTGTGGACAGTGACTGCAGCAATGAAAGTAAAAGACGCTTGCTCCTTGGAAGAAAAGGTATGACAAACCTAGCAGCATCTTAAAAAGCAGAGACATCACTTTGCTGACAAAGGTCCATAAGGTCAAAGTTATGGTTTTCCCATTAGTCACTTATGGATGTGAAGGTTGGACCATAAAGAAGGCTGAATGCTGAAGAATTGATGCTTTCAAATTGTAGTGTTTGAGAAGACTCTTGAGAGACCCTTGGACAGGAAGGAGATCAAACCAGTCAATCCTAGAGGAAGTCAACCCTGAAAATTCATTGTATAGACTAATGCTGAAGTTCCAATACTTTGGTCACCTGATGTGAAGAGCTGACTCATTGCAAAAGACCTTGACTCTGAGAAAGATAGGAGGCAGGAGGAGAAGGGGATGACAGAGGATGAGATGGTTGGATGGCATCAGCGAGTCAATGCACATGAATTTGAGCAAATTCCTGGAGATAGTGAAAGACAGAGAAGCATGGCATGCTGCAGTTCACGGGGTCACAAAAAGTTGGACATGATTTAGTGACTGAGCTACAAAAACAAAGGTAGATTGGAATAAGAAAGAAGCTGAGTAGGAAGTTCAATAAAGATGAATAATATAACAAGATCTCTGAATCTGGATGTTGACAGGGGGTAGATGTGTCTCAAGGAAATATTTGACAAACTGATATTTGATTAGACTTGATGGTTTTGTGAAGGTGGAGCAAGGAAATAACTTTAATGAGGCTTGTGAACTGGGGGAATAATAGATAAGGATTTAGCCAAAAAGTATTTGTATAATACCTATTGTAAGATATGGGGTACTTTGAACAAATGCAAATTTAATCTTTAATATATTATTTTAGGTGGCGGAAGCTTATACTCAATGCATAGTTCAAAATGTGACATTGGTGCTGAAGAGAACCCAGGGCTGAAGGTGTGGTTTGGGAGACGTTCACATAGAGACTAGATGTAGTTCATTAACAAAGATCATTACAAACTTAGGCTCATATATGCCTGGTTCAGCTAGAGAGGAAATGAATAGTGTGAATCTTATCTTTAGAGTCACTGAACTAGATGTTATTCTCTATAAAGTTTGGTATTAATGAGGACAGTGAGAAGGACTTCTCAAATTTAAAAATTAAAGTATACCAAAAAACTGTACTTTTTTCCTCTCCATGGTTTGGACAGCAAGTTTATCATTATGGCACTGGATAAAAAATTCAGAATTCAAATAGTTTTAATCTTATTCTAAGATAGTTCCCCACATTGGAGGAAAAGAGTCCTGTCTTGAAGCTAGAAGCAAAAGAGACAGTCCTCATTATATGTATTCAATATAGTTTTAGGACTTAGGTGGGACAATTGGCAAGCAACTGGGACCAAAGAACCCATTTATATGTTCCCAGTGATTACATTATCAAAGATCCTAAAGAATTATCTAAGTTCCCTAAGGAAACTTCTTTTCCTCTGAGAGTGAGAAAACAGTCCTCTCTTTCCTCTGCCTGTCAGTTCCTCAGCTTGGCTCAGGGCATTTAATTATTGCCACCTCAGTCTCTGATCCCATGAAGATGAACCATGGAGGGACAGGGGCATAATTTCCTTGGGTGGCTCTTCCATTTAAGATTTCTAAGTCTTTGGATTCTAACTCAAGAACTTCTATTGACTCATCCAGGGTCATGGATTGATTAACCCATTGATATATGTCCTGGTTATGTGATAGGGGATACACAGGGCTATCTGCACATGGTTTCATCATCTCACAGTGGTGAGCCTGATGGGATTAGAGATTTTACTACTTTAAAAGATAGTACACCAATTGTGTACCTCCTTACCGCACAGGCGCAGGAGGGCCTAGAGGAGCTGTCCCACGTTGAAGGCCAGGAACTGCGTTGGTAAGGAGATACCCCTCGTCCAAGGTAAGGAGCAGCACTGTGCTATGGCTGTCTCTTATACACATCTAGATGTGTATAAGAGACAGATTCTGAGCTGTGNAAAGAGTCGGACACGACTGAGCGACTGAACTGAACTGACACCAGTTGTTACTACTTTAAAAGATAGTACACCAATAAATAAATAGAAACGGCAACCCACTCCAGTATTCTTGCCTGGAGAATCCCATGGACGGAGGAGCCTGGTGAGCTACAGTCCATGGGGTCGCAAAAAGTTGGACATGACTGAGCAACTTAACTAACTAACTAACTTATGCAAAGCACTGTTGAATGATCAGTGATTGCCTGTGGGAAATAAAGTAAAGCTTAAGCTAGAAGACATCCATTTGATCCTGAGTCAAATGATTAAATAGATTGAGTAAGATCATACGGTATTGGGAAATGAGAACTTAGTCTTCATGGAAATCTTATTTTACAGAGTGGGTAGTAGAATTTGGGAAATTTTTTCCCTTGTGAAAGGAACAAGCTGTGTGGAATAGATCTATAGGGAAATCAGAGATGCTTAGTATATGTACATATCCTGACATATGTGAGCATGATGACAAAGAAAGAATACTAGCCTGAAATCTGAAGATTTATAGTCTTGGCTCTGAGACTTCTTAGCTGTATATTCTTGAGCAAGGTGCCCCATCTTTGAACTATGGTTCATTCACATATAAATCATATGTAAACTTTGGGCACCTGATACGAAGAGCTGACCCATTGGAACAGACCCTGATTCTGGGAAAGACTGACAGTGAAAGGAGAAGGGGGCAGCAGAGGATGAGATAGTTATATAGCATGACTGACTCAATGGACATGAATTTGAGCAAACTCCAGGAGACAGTGAAGGACAGGGAAGCCTGGTCTGCTGCAGTTCAAGGGGCTGCAAAGAGTCAAATGCAAATTAGTGACTGAAAAACAACAATAACAATACAAATAAGAGGTTTAAATTAAATATAATTATTTTATGAATCATTATTACTTTTATTGATTCCAAATCAATCTAATTTTCAGATCTGAATTTAAACTATTAAGTACCTAAATTTATGCTAAGAATTTTACATAAATTATCTCACTTACTCCTACAGTAATATTCTGAAGATTATATTAATTATCTCATGAAAATAAGAAAATTAAGTCTCAAAGAAAATAAGTGACAGATACAAGGTCACACAGCTAGTATGAGATTAAGTTGGGATTCAAATTCACTTTTGACTCCAAGTCCCATGCTCTTGGCCTTCATGTAATAAGGATTCTCCTGTGGGAATATATGAATCTTTCAAAATTACAGCCTAAAGCAGCATATTTCTTGGTTCTTGTTGCATTCAGAGATTAGCTGGAGATATTTTGTTCTTTAAACCAGAATTTCTTAAGGGTGGAAAGTTTGTTCTTTGAACTTATGCCTATCCTTTGCATCATCACAATTTAGACTACCTCTTGACTTGGTAGCTCAGACAGTAAAGAATCTGCCTGCAATATAGGAGACATAGGTTCCATCCTTGGGTTGGGAAGATCCCCTGGAGAAGGGAATGGCAACCCACTCCAGTATTCTTGCTTGAAGAATTCCATGGACAGGGGAGCCTGGGGGGCTACAGTTCATAGGGTCACAAAGAATCAGACAGACTGAGTGACTTTCCTCGTAGCTCAGCTGGTAAACAATCTGCCTGCAATGCAGGAGATTCTGTTTCAGTCCCTAGGTTGAGTATTACATAGACTGTATAGGCCATGGGGTCATTACGAATAGGACACAAGTGACTGACTTTCAGTTTCACTCTTAGATTACCATACCACTATGCCACCCTCTTTTTCTCCCCAAAGAAGTTTCCTCTAGTGAACATCCTAGCCATAGAAAAGCCATCATCTGGTCAACTTTAAACTGCTCCCAGTCATTATTCGTTTCTATCGTACCCAAAAGGAAGGTCAAGGGAGCCTGTTGTTGTCACCCTTTACTGTGCCCCTTAATTGGAAGGGGATGATGGTTCCTAAAGAGCCTAATCTTCTCTTAAGAGTTTGTTATGAGTTTGTAAGCTGCCACTATCTCTATACTTTTGTATATATCTATCTGTATCCCATAAACTGAGGCTTAGAATAGTTTGGGTAAAATGATTTGCTAATCTGAAATTTGTTTGCCCTATGAACCATTCACCTTAATTAAAAGGTGATACTGTTTTACAAACCAGACACCTCATATCTTGCTTTACAAAAGTCACAAGTTGGAATGAGAACACCTGGTTTCCATTCACAGCCTAGCTAGAGTGTCTGTCACATTTCATAAGCCAAATCTCTCAGAATGACGGAATGTTAATTTGGAAAAAGCCTTAAAGATCTTCTGCTCCAACTTTCCATTGATTATCTTCTGCCTCAGAGGTGCTCTCTTCTATGCTTCTATAGTTGGAACCTAGCCCACCCGGCCCTCCCTAGGGAAACTGTGGGCTTTGAGTTGGACTTCTGTTTGGGTATTGGTGACAGTACCCACTTAGTACACAATTTGGAAGGAAATGGATGTGATTTAGCAGTGAAAGTTACAAATTAGACTTTGGCTTTCAGAACACTGTGTAGTTTTAGAACCAGAGAAGTATAAAACAAACATTATTTTTAAGTCTAGTAAAAATTATTCATATTATGTTCTGGAGGAAAAAAAAAAAACCTTTTCTGGTGATTGGTTCAGATAATTTTNTGGTGACAGTACCCACTTAGTACACAATTTGGAAGGAAATGGATGTGATTTAGCAGTGAAAGTTACAAATTAGACTTTGGCTTTCAGAACACTGTGTAGTTTTAGAACCAGAGAAGTATAAAACAAACATTATTTTTAAGTCTAGTAAAAATTATTCATATTATGTTCTGGAGGAAAAAAAAACTTTTCTGGTGATTGGTTCAGATAATTTTTTCTAGATATAAAATTTTCTAATAATGCTAATTTCTCCGAGGTAACACTATCCATCATTTTATTCACAATCTCCCCCTTTTTTTATACCCTCCCATGGAGACCGAGAGATAGGGGTGCTGTTTATTTCAGTGTTTATGTTTCAGAGAGTAGTTCGCCTGTCCTTGAGAAAGACATTTCCTGGATTGTAGAACTGGCAAGAGACTGGGAGAAGATATTCCAGACAAAGCTTGCAACAGGTACAAATATTATAAAATAAAAATGCGCTTATCATGTTTAAAGAACAGGGAGGAAGCTAAAGTTTTAAGATTGAGGACAGAAGAGTAAGTACTGACAAAGAAGGACTAATCATTTCCCCCAGCTTAACTAAACTTTGGACAGGCTTCTTTCTGACTCTAAGTCCCTAACCTTCCTTTTCTAAAGGCATTTATTTTAGAAAACTTACAATTGTAAATTCTTTCTGTTCTTCTTTGAAATATATGTAAATCTTCTCTCTCCTTTTTAAACACAGATTTCTCAGGAATTAGAAGCATGCGTTCAATGAATTCACTTTATAATAGCTACATGACCTAGCTTAGCTAACTGAAAGCTGCTTGAGAGAGTAGGAATACTTTTCTTCATGTTTACATCACCTTCCGTGTAGTACAGTGCTTGGAACTCAGTAGGAGCATAAGGCATGCTGGTGGAATGAGTGGATAATCAGAAAATTTAGGTACTGATAATAGAAGTTAATGACAGTTGCCTTTTGCTCTGTGCTCATATGGCCTTTCCTTGGTGTGTGTGCATAGAGAGAAAAAGACCTGGCATCTTTTTGTCTTTTTCTTTTATTGGGGTATAGTTGCTTTCCAATGTTGTGTTAGCTTCTGCTGTATGGCAAAGTGAATCAGTTATACATATACAGCTTCCCAGGTGGCACTAGTGGTAAAGAATCTACCTGCCGATGCAGGAGATACAAGAGATGTGGGTTCAATACCTGGGTTAGGAAGATCCCCTGGAGTAGGAATTGGCAAACTACTCCAGTATTTGTGCCTGGAAAATTCCATGAACAGAGAAGAGTTCCTTGTGTTATACAATCAATTCTCATCAGTTATCTATTTTGTACATAGTAGTGTACATATGTGAATATTCCAATCTCCCAATCCATCCCACCTTCCCCTCCCCCACTTCCTTTTTGGTGTCTGTAAGTTTGTTCTCTACATCTGTGTCTCCATTTCTGCTTTGCAAAAAGATCATTTATACCATTTTTTTTCTTGATTCTACACATATGCCTTGTCGTTGTTCAGTCACTCAGTTGTGTCTGACTCTTTGCGACTCCATGGACAGCAGCACGCCAGGCTTTTCTGTCCTTCACCAATTCCCAGAGCCTGCTCAAATTCATGTTTTTTGTTTTCTTTGCTTTGTAAAAGCTTTTAAGTTTAATTAGGTACCATTTATTTATTTTTGTTTTTATTTTCATTACTCTAGAAGGTGGGTCAAAAAAAAATCTTGCTGTGTTTTATGGTAAAGAGTGTTCTGCCTATGTTTTCCTCTAGGAGTTTTATAGTATCTGGTCTTACTTCATTTTGATCTACTTCATATCTGGTCTTTAATCCATTTTGAGTTTGTTTTTGTGTTAAAAAGTGTTTTAATTTCATTCTTTTACACATAGCTGAGCAGTTTCCCCAGCACTATTTATTGAAGAGACTATATTTACTCCGTTATATATTCTTGCCTCCTTTGTCAAAGATAAGGTGTGTGGGGTTATCTTGGCTTTCTACCTTGTTCCATTGATCTGTATTTCTGTTTTTGTGCCTTTACCATGCTGTCTTTATGACTGTGGCTTTGTAGTACAGTCTGAAGCCAGGAAGCTTGATTCCTCCAGCTCCTTTTTTGTTTCTCAAGATCGCTTTGGCTATTTGGAGTCTTTTGTGTTTCCAAACAAGTTATAAAACATTTTGTTCAAGTTCTGTAAAAGACACCATTGGTAATTTAATAGGGATTGCATTAAATCTGTATGTTGCTTTGGGTAGTATGGCCATTTTCATAATATTGTTTCTTCCAATCCAATAACATGGTATATCTCTCCATGTGTTTGTGTCATCTTTTATTTCTTTCATCAGTACTTTTGTCTTCTTATAAGGGCACTAATTCCATCGTGAATACTCCATCCTCATGCTTCACAAACATAAATATCCACCAAAGCTATTACTTCCAAATACTATTATGTTGGTGGTCAGAGCCTCAACATATGTATTATGGGTGATATAAACATTCATCACATAACAGGTTAAATAGCTTTCCCCAAATCACTCCTGTAGTATTTAGACAAGTAAAGGCTGAGGATTCAGGGCTTCAACTCCCCACACCCAGGCTCCCAACAAAATAAATCAAAACCTCCTGAGGGGAAGGGGTGTTCCACTGTGATACCTTCTTTTCTGGCTATTGACATATAATTAAAGGGAACAGCTTGGGGAAGCCTGTTCCATGTTTCTAGAGACTCTCCTACTTCATCCCCCTTTTCCCATGTTTTCAGTTATTTCTGTATGCTCTAAGTTATTGGTTACCAAAACAAACAAACAATAACTTAGGGTATGCCTAAGTCCTTAGGCTTTTGTTTCCAGGAAATATGAAAGAAATCAAAGATGACACAAATAGATGGAGAAATATACCANAAGGGAACAGCTTGGGGAAGCCTGTTCCATGTTTCTAGAGACTCTCCTACTTCATCCCCCTTTTCCCATGTTTTCAGTTATTTCTGTATGCTCTAAGTTATTGGTTACCAAAACAAACAAACAATAACTTAGGGTATGCCTAAGTCCTTAGGCTTTTGTTTCCAGGAAATATGAAAGAAATCAAAGATGACACAAATAGATGGAGAAATATACCACGTTCATGGATCAGAAGAATCAATAAAGTGAAACTGAGTATACTACCAAAAGCAATCTATAGATTCAAGGCAATCCCTATCAAACTACCAATGGTAATTTTCACAGAACTAGAAGAAGTGCATTCACAATTTGTATGGAAACACAAAAAACCTTGAATAGTCAAAGCAATCTTGAGAAAGAAGAATGGAACAGGAGGAACTGACCTGCCTGACTTCAGACTATACTACAAAGCTACAGTTATCAAGATAGTATGTTACTAGCACAAAGACAGAAATATAATCAATGGAACAAAATAGAAAGTATGAATCCATGTACCTTACCTTTGACAAAGGAGGCAAAAATATACAATGGAGAAAAGAAAATCTCTTTAAAAATTGGTGCTGGGAAAACTGGTCAACCATCTGTAAAAGAAAGAAACTAGAACACTTTCTAACACCATACACAAAAATAAACTCAAAATGAAGTAAAGACCTAAATGTAAGACCAGAAACTATAAAATTCCTAGAGAAAAACTTAGGCATAACACTCTCTGACATAAATCACAGCAAGATCCTCTATGACCCACCTCCCAGAGTAATGGAAATNAAGAAAGAAACTAGAACACTTTCTAACACCATACACAAAAATAAACTCAAAATGAAGTAAAGACCTAAATGTAAGACCAGAAACTATAAAATTCCTAGAGAAAAACTTAGGCATAACACTCTCTGACATAAATCACAGCAAGATCCTCTATGACCCACCTCCCAGAGTAATGGAAATATAAGCAAAAATAACCTCCAATTAAAATAAATAAATTAAAATAAATAAATTTAAATAAATAAATAAATAATTTTAAAAATTAAAAAGAATAAATAAACAAATGGGACCTAACTAAACTTAAAAGCTTTTGCACAATGAAGGAAACTACAAGCAAGGCAAAAAGACAGCCTTCAGAACGGAAGAAAATAATAGCAAATTAAACAACTGACAAAGAGTTAATCTCCAAATTATACAAGCAGCTCATGCAGCTCAATAACAGAAACATGAATGACCCAATCAAAAAATNTGAAGGAAACTACAAGCAAGGCAAAAAGACAGCCTTCAGAACGGAAGAAAATAATAGCAAATTAAACAACTGACAAAGAGTTAATCTCCAAATTATACAAGCAGCTCATGCAGCTCAATAACAGAAACATGAATGACCCAATCAAAAAATAGGTCAAAGAACTAAACAGACATTTCTCCAAAGAAGACATATAAATGGCTAACAAACACATGAAAAGATGCCCAACATCACTCATTATCAGAGAAATGCAAATCAAAACCACAGTGAGGTACCATCTCATGCCAGTTAGATTGGCTGCCATCAAAAAGTCTACAAACAATAAATGCTGGAGAGGGTGTGGAGAAAAGGGAACCCTCTTACACTGTTGGTGGGAATGCAAACTCGTACAGCCACTATGGAAAACAGTGGGGAGATTTCTTAAAAAACTGGAAACAGAACTGCCATACAACCCAGAAATCCCAGTGCTAGACATACACATGAAGGAAACCAGAATTGAAACAGACACATGTACCCCAATGTTCACTGCAGCACTGTTTACAATAGCTAGGACATGGAGGCAACCTAGATGTCCATCGGCAGACAAATGAATAAGAAAGCTGTGGTACATATACACAATGGACTATTACTCAGCTATTAAAATGAATGCATTTGAATCAGTTCTGATGAGGTGGATGAAACTGGAGCGTATTACACAGAGTGAAGTAAGTCAGAAAGAAAAACAATGATACAGTATATTAATGCATATTATATACGTGGAATTTAGAAAGATGGCAACAATGATCCTAGGTGAGGGACAGCAAAAGAGACACAGATATAAAGAACAGACTTTTGGACTCTGTGGGAGAAGGTGAGGGTGGGATGATTTTAGAGAATAGCATTGAAACATGTATACTACCATATGTGAAATAGATGACCAGTCCAAGTTCAATGCATTAAACAAGGCACTCAAAGCTGGTGCACTGGGATGACCCAGAGGGACGGGATGGGGAGGGAGGTGGGAGGGCATTCTAGGATGGGGGAACACAGGTGTGGCTGATTCATGCGAATATATGGAAAAACCAATTCAATATTGTAAAGTAATTAGCCTCCAAAAAATAAATAAACATCTCGAGATTAATTGTGGTGAAAAATCATAGCAAGAGTTGACTTTTTTTTTTTAACCTTGCTCTGATAAGGCTTGGTATCTAGTCCTGCTGCTGCTGCTAAGTCACGTCAGTCATGTCCGACTCTGTGTGATTCCACAGATGGCAGCTCACCAGGCTCTGCTGTCCCTTGGATTCTCCAGGCAAGAATGCTGGAGTAGTCCTAGTCAAAAGCAAAATGAGGGAGGACAAGATGGCAGAGGATTAGGTGGATGTGGAGTACGTTTCTCTCCATGGATACATCAGGAATACACCTTCAGACACAGAAGTACATACAGAACACCAGCTGGGAGCAGGCAAGAGTACCTGACCAGTGGAAAAGAGTATACAGAACCACACAAAACTCAGTAGCATGAGGGAACTAGGGGGAAAAACAGGAGTGTTAGTAGGACTGGACCTGCTCTTGGCAGGTGGGAGACCGGAAGCAGGGGTCCAGTCCCCACATCAGGGCAATTGTCTGAGTCAGAGGAGAAACATTTAAGGCTGAGAGTGAAACAGCTGATCTGTGGCAGCCTAAACGGAATGAGACTCAGACAGTCCTTGCCACAGCCATACACACCCCAGACAGGGATGCAGGTCCCCTGAAGGTGTATCACCTGGGAGCTGGAGTTTTGGGATTGTGGAGCAATCCCAGGGCAAGGGCTGCTATTGACTGTGGAGAGATGGATTGAGGGGATGTGAGGGAGGAGATTGTGGTGGGAAATGCCTGTGGAGGAAAGCTGGGCAGCTATGGAAGCAAGACGGTACTGCTGAGTCACATGTAATGGTGGAGCCATCACCATAGCTTCTCCCACCCCATACGCCAGCATCCGCAGCTGAACAATAGAGAGGTTGGCTCATCAAACGCCTGACACACTGAACTACAGGGTAGGACCCCTCCCCCACTAGAGTGGTCCTTTAAGTGACTGATGTGCCAAACTACAGAGTAGGACCCCTCATAAGGTGCCCCTTTAAGTGCCTGATGTGTTTATCTACAGAGTAGGACTCCAGACAGGGGGCCCCCCTCTATGTGCCTGATGCACCAAACAACAGAGAAGGACCCCAGGCAAGGGAACCTTCTAAGAGCCTGAACTGGCGGAGCTCTGGAGAAAGACTGGCCAAAGAGGCCATCTGATCGCCAGCTACAAGAGGCTCAAAAAAAGACTCTGACAAGGCCATAACTCCTGCACCAGAGGCAGTCCATGTCCCTGCACACTGCACTGCCAGGGTCCCCACAAGGCAAGAAGTGCTGCCAGCTTCATGCTCAGCCATCACTGGGGCAGAGCTGCCAAAGGCAAAATAAGTCTTGCACCTATGCATGCAGAGTTGCTTTGGTTGTGTCCGACTCTTTGCAACCCTGTAGACTGTGGCCTCCTAGGCTTCTCTGTCATGGGGGTTCTCCAGGCAAGAATACTGGAGCATATTGGCCAATACTGGTTCCCATAACCTTATAGAGCACTGTATTTCCTGCTGCCCTAGCCTCAACCTCCCCTGAGTACCTGGTGCTGCCAGAACCCCTATGACCCAAGCAGCTGCACCCCCGCCATACCTGGCCCTCACAGAGGCAAACCCAAGTCCTCTAGGGCAGCTACAGGAGCAAACCCCAGTGGACGACCCACATGCAGAGGTGGAAATAAAACCACGATTGAAATCCAGGGGCAGTGTGGCTAAGGAAGAAGACCCCAAATCTTCCCACCAGCTATACAAGCTGCAAATTGAACCCACACAATCAGCTAGGCAGACACTGTGTCTATGGAATATATAAAAGGACATTGAGAGCTCCCACAAAAGTAAATGCTGTGTTCTGATAGCTAGGGATGATAGCTGTGGACATTGGAGGAAAGAACACATAGGCTGCTGCTGCTGCTGCTAAGTTGCTTCACTCGTNTTAAGGAAGAAGACCCCAAATCTTCCCACCAGCTATACAAGCTGCAAATTGAACCCACACAATCAGCTAGGCAGACACTGTGTCTATGGAATATATAAAAGGACATTGAGAGCTCCCACAAAAGTAAATGCTGTGTTCTGATAGCTAGGGATGATAGCTGTGGACATTGGAGGAAAGAACACATAGGCTGCTGCTGCTGCTGCTAAGTTGCTTCACTCGTGTCCGACTCTGTGCAACCCCATAGACGGCAGCCCACCAGGCTCCCCCGTCCCTGGGATTCTCCAGGCAAGAACACTGGAGTGGGTTGCCATGTCCTTCTCCAATGCATGAAAGTGAAAAGTGAAAGGGAAGTCACTCAGTCGTGTCTGACTCTTTGCAACCCCATGGACTGCAGCCTACCAGGCTCCTCCATCCATGAAATTTTCCAGGCAAGAGTACTGGAGTGGGTTGCCATTGCCTTCTCCAAAAACACACAGGAGTAGGGCCATATGAGAATCTGAGCTGACCCCACAGCAGGTCTAGAGATCAGCACAGTGTTGGAAGGCACCCTAGGGAGGTGAGGTGGACTGTGCCTCCCAGTGAGAGAAAGGACTCTGACAGCAGTGACTCAAGAAAAACATGTATTATTCTCATGTCTTGACTTGTTCTGTAGATTCTTTTCGATTTTTTTCTTTTTTTCCCCTTTTTTCTCCTCCTCTGTTTTATTTGTTGATTTTATTGGCACTATGAAATCTAATTAAGCTTTTGAGCTTTTTTTTCTCCGTCACATTTCTTATTGTTTTTGTAAACTTCTGCCTCTAAGATTGGCTTTGAAGTTCTGTGGAGTTTTCCTCTCTTTTTTTTCTTTTCTCTTTTTTAACTTTAATTTTTTAAACCTCTGGTTATTTATTCTATATTTATTCCCTTCTTTGCTTTCCCTACTGTTCTTTTTTCCCTTGTAGTTAATCTTTAATGTATATAAATCTTCTTTATCTACCTCTGTTTAACTTTGCATATCTACTCTTTCTTTCTTTCCTTTCCTCATGTTTGGGAGTTCGTGTACACCTGTGGCAGATTCATGTCAATGTATGCCAAAACCAATAGAGTACTGTAAAGTAAAATAAAGTAAAATGGAAGCTCTAAAAAAAAATTTTTTTTTGTCATTTTTAGTTTCATTGCTTTATCCCCCAATTGGCACCTTGCTTTAGTTTTGTTTTCCAGCTTGTGCTTTAGTTAATTTTGTTCTTAACTGGTAAATATAATTATTTCCTTAACTTGATGGGTCAATCTACTGTATTTTTGTTGGACTGTTTTCACTTTGCTTATGGGTGTATATGTATATCTGTATATTCCATTATTTTAATTATCATTTGCCTGATTTTGTAACTGCCACTTCTCTAGGTTTCATCTTTGGTTTCTCATTTTGGGGTATTTGTTTTAATCTCACTTAATGCCATAACACACCACTTGTGGAATCTTCACTCCTGAGCAGAGATCAATCCCTGAGCCTTTGGAGTGGGAACACTGACTCCAAGATCCTAGATTACCAGAGAACTAACCCTAAAGGAAACCACTAGAATATAAGACCCAGCACCACCCAAACACCAGTAATACCCTGTGAAGGATGCCTCATCTAAACAATAACAACAACAAAAAAATGCAAACCCAGTCATCAACAGACAGGATTACCACCTCACTCAGCTTTGCCTATGAGAGGAAAAACAGATAAAGAAACAAAACTCAGCACAAACAACAAACTCCTCCACCCTATAGGAGGCTTACACAAACCACTGGACCAAGCTTAGGAGGGCAGAAACAAAAAGGAAGAAAGAATTCAACCTTGAAGCCTGGGAAAAGGAGATCTCAACACAATATATATATATATATAAATATATATATATATATAATATATATTATATATTTAAATAAATATATAATATATATATAATAAAAAGGCAGAGAAATACTACAAAAATGAATGAACAAATTGGAAACACAGAAATCCAAATAAGTGAAGAGGAAATAAGCAAACTACCTGAAAAAATTTCAGAATAATGACAGTAAAGATGATCAAAAACCTTGAAAACAAAATGGAGAAAATTCAAGAATCAATTAACAAAGATCTAGAAGAATTAAAGAATAAACATATAGAGACAAACAACACAACTACTGAAATTAAAAATACCCTGGAA
The DNA here is from genome assembly GCA_006410675.1 of Oreotragus oreotragus. Classification (NCBI taxonomy): domain Eukaryota; kingdom Metazoa; phylum Chordata; class Mammalia; order Artiodactyla; family Bovidae; genus Oreotragus; species Oreotragus oreotragus. The sequence goes on along the minus strand of SJYX01005955.1, from coordinate 335,036 downwards.
GGACTCAATAGCAGAATATCTGAAGCAGAAGAATGAATCAGTGTGTTGGAAAATGAAATGGTGGAAATAACTTCTGAAGAGCAGAATAAAGTAAAAAGAATGAGAACTGAGGATATTCTTAGAGACCTCTGGGACAATATCAAACACATAAAAACTTTCAAGTTATAGGGGTCCCAGAAGAAGAAGAGAAAAAGAAAGGGTATGAGAAAAATTTTGAAGAGATTTTCATAGTTGGAAATTTCCCCAACATGAAACAGGAAATAGTCAATCAAGTCCAAGAGGAGCAAAGAGTTCCATAAAGGATAAACCTAAGGAGAAACATGTCAAGACACATAATAAACAAAGTAACAAAGACTAAACACAAAGAATATTAAAAACACCAAGGGAGAAGAAACAAGTACCAGACAAGGGAAACCCCATACACTTAACAACTGATCTTTCAGCAGAAACTCTTCAGGCCAGAAGACAAGGGCAGGATATATTTAAGTACTGAAAGGGGAAAATCTATAACCAAGATTACTGTACCTGGCAAGGATCTCACACAAAATTGATGGTGAAATAAAAGGCTGTTCAGACAGGCAAAAGTTAAGAGAATTCAATATCACCAAACCAAATTTACAACAAATGTTAAAGGGACTTATATAGTCATGAAATACAAGAAAAGGAAAAAGATCTACAGGATCAATCCCAAACAATTCCTCCAATTAAAATAAATAAATTTAAATTAAAAAAATAAATAAAAATTTTAAAAAAGAAAATGGCAACAGGAACATATATATCAATAATTACTTTAAATGTAAATGGTTTAAATGCTCTAATCAAAAGACACAAACTGGCTGAATGGATGCAAAAATAAGACCCATATATATTCTGTCTATAGGAAACCCATTTCAGACCTAAAGACACATATAGACTGAAAGTGAGAGGATGGAAAAATATATTCCATGCAAATGGGAAGCAAAAGAAGCTGGAGTAGCAATCCTCATATTAGACAAAATAGACCTTAAATAAAGATGATTACAAGAGATAAGGAAGGACACTACATAATGATCAAGGGATCAATCCAAGAGGAAGACATAACAATTGTAAATATCTATGCACCCAACATAGGAGCACCTCAATACATAAGATAAACACTAACGGACAGAAAAGGAGAAATTGACAGTAACACAATAATAGTAGGAGACTTTTTAACACCCCACTCACACCAATGGACAGATCATCAAAACAGAAATTAATAAGGAAACACAAGTCTTTTTTTTTTTTTCCTTTACTCATTTATGAAACACAAGTCTTAAATGATACATTAGATGAGATGGATCTCATTGATATCTTCAGGACATTCCATCCAACTGCAGAAGAATATATCTTCTTCTCAAGTGCACATGGAACATTCTCCAGGACAGACCACATCTTAGGTCACAAACCAAACCTCAGCAAATTTAATAAAGCTGAAATAGTATCAAGCATCTTCTCCAACCACAACACTATGAGACTAGATATCAATTACAATTTAAAAAAAAACGTAAGAAACACAAACACATGGCAATTAAACAATACATTTTAAAATAACCAACAGGTTACTAAAGTAATCAAAAATTTCTTGAAACAAATAACAATGAAAACACAACTCAAAACCTATAGGATGCAGCAAAAGCAGTTCTAAGAGGGAAGTTTATAGCAATACAATCCTACCTCAAGAAACAAGAAAAACATCAAATAGACAACCTAAATTCACACCTAAAACAACTGGGAAAAGAAGAACAAAAAACTCCCAAAATTAGTAGAAGGAAAGAAATTATAAAGATAAGAGCAGAAGCAAATGAAAAGGAAACGAAACAAACAATAGTAAAGATTAATAAAACTAAAAGCTGTTTCTTTGAGAAGATAAACAAAATTGACAAACCTTTGGCCAGACTCATCAAGAAAAAAAGAGATGAGAATCAAATCAACAAAATTAGAAGTGAAAAAAGGAGAGGTTACAACAGATAATGCAGAAGTACTAAGGATTATAAGAGACTATTATGAACAATTATATGACAATAAAATGGATAACCTGGAAGAAATGGATAGATTTTTAGAAAAGTTCAATCTGCCAAGACTGAACCAGGAAGAAATAGAAATTATGAAGAACTCAATTACAAGCACTGAAATTGAAAATGTGGTCAAAAATTTCCCAGAAAACAAAAGCTCAGGACCAGATGGCTTCACAGGAGAATTCTATCAACATTTAGCAAAAATCTAATGCCTATCCTCAGTTCAGTTCAGTTCAGTCGCTCAGTCATGTCTGACTCTTTGCGACCTCATGAATCGCAGCACGCCAGGCCTCCCTGTCCATCACCAACTCCTGGAGTTCATTCAGACTCACGTCCATCGAGTCAGTGATACCATCCAGCCATCTCATCCTCGGTTGTCCCCTTCTCCTCCCGCCCCCAATCCTCCCAGCATCAAAGACCTTTCCAATGAGTCAACTCTTCTCATGAGGTGGCCAAAGTACTGGCGTTTCAGCCTATCCTTCTAAAACCCTTTCAAAAAATTGAGGAAGGGACACGTCCAAGCTTATTTTTCAAGGCCACCATCACCCTCATACCAAAACCAGACAAAGACAACACACAAAAAGAAAATGACAGGCCAATATCACTGATGAACATAGATGCAAAAATCCTCAACAAAATTGTAGCAAACAGAGTTCAGCAACAGATCAAAAAGCTCATACACCATGATCAATTGGGTTTAATCCAGGGATGCAAGGATTCTTCAATACATGCAAATGAGTCAATGTGATATGCCATATTAACAAATTGAAAGATAAAAACCATAAAGTGAAGTAGCTCAGTCATGTCTGACTCTTTGCAACCCCATAGACTGTAGCCTACCAGGCTCCTCTGTCCATGGGATTTTCCAGACAATAGTACTGGAGTGGATTGCCATTTCCTCCTCCAGGGGATCTTCCCAACCCAGGGCTCGAACCCTGGTCTCCTGCATTGTAGACAGACACAGACACTTTACCATCTGAGCCACCAGGGAAGTCCTAAAAACCATATGATCATCTCAACAGATGCAGAAAATGTCTCTGACAAATTCAGCATTCATTTATGATTAAAACTATTCAAAAAATGGGCATAGAAGGAAGCTACTTCAACATAGTAAAGGCCATATATGATAAGTCTGAAGCAAACCATTATTTCACCATTATTCGCAATGGTGAAAATCTGAAAGCATTCCTCCTAAGATCAGGAACAAGACAAGGGTGTCCACGTTTACCACTACTATTCAACATAGTTCTGGAAGTCCTAGCTACAGCCATCAGAGAAGAGAAAGAAATAAAAGGAATCCAGATCATAAAGGAAGAAGTAAAGCTCTCACTGTCTGCATATGACATGATACTGTACATAGAACACCCTAAAGATAGTATCAGAAAATTACTAGAGCTAATCAGTGAACTGCAGCCATGAAATTAAAAGACGCTTACTCCTTGGAAGAAAAGTTATGACCAACCTAGATAGCATATTCAAAAGCAGAGACATTACTTTACCAACAAAGGTCCGTCTAGTCAAGGCTATGGTTTTTCCAGTGGTCACGTATGGATGTGAGAGTTGGACTGTGAAGAAAGCTGAGTGCTGAAGAATTGGTGCTTTTGAACTGTGGTGTTGGAGAAGACTCTTGAGAGTTCCTTGGACTGCAAGGAGATGCTATGATTCATGGGGTTGCAAACAGACACGACTGAGCGACTGAACTGAATTGAATCAGTGAATTTAGCAAAGTTACAGATACAAAATAAATAAACAGAAATCACTTGCATTTCTATATGCTAACAATAAAAAAAATCAGAAAAAGAACTTAAGGAATCAATCCCATTCACCATTGCAACAAAAGAAACTAGCTATCTAGGAATAAACTTACCTAAGGAGACAAAAGAACTGCACACTGAAAATTATAAGACACTAATGAAAGAAATCAAAGATGACATAAACAGATGGAGAGATAATCCACGTTCCTGGGTGGAAGAATCAATATTGTAAAAATGACTATACTACCAAATGCAATCTACAGATTCATTGAGATCCCTACCAAATTACCAGTGGCATTTTTCACAGAACTAAAACAAAAAATTTCACCATTCATATGCCAACTTTGAAGAGAGCTTTTATCATATGGATGTTTACAACATAAGTACATTTATGACAAACCCACATCTACCATCATACTCAATGGTGGAAAGACGAAAGCCTTTCCTCCAAATTCAGGAACAAGACAAGAATGCCCACTCTTGCCGCTTCAATTTAACATAATATTGGAAGTCCTAGACAGAGCAATCAGATAAGAAATATAAAGTGGCGGATTCATGTAGATGCATGGCAAAACCAATACAATATTGTAAAGTAATTAGCCTCCAATTAAAATAAATAAATTTAAATTNTTCAGGAACAAGACAAGAATGCCCACTCTTGCCGCTTCAATTTAACATAATATTGGAAGTCCTAGACAGAGCAATCAGATAAGAAATATAAAGTGGCGGATTCATGTAGATGCATGGCAAAACCAATACAATATTGTAAAGTAATTAGCCTCCAATTAAAATAAATAAATTTAAATTAGAAAAAAAGAAATATAAAGTGCCTCTAAATAGGAAGGGAAGAAGTATAAGTGTCACTATTTGTAGATTAAATGATACTTCATATAGAAAGCCCTAAGGTCTCCACCAAAAAAAAAAAAAAAATTAAAGTAGTAAAAGAATTCAGTAAAGCTGCAGGATACAAGATTAATGCACAGAAATAAGTTGCTTTCCTTTTTAAAAATTAATTACTTAGCTAAATTATTTTTGACTGCACTGGCTCTTCATTGCTGCATGTGAGCTTTCTATGGCTGCACTGAGCAAGGGTTACTCTCTAGTTGCAGTGATAAGGCATCTAATACAATCCCTATCAAAATATCTATGATACTAAAAAAAAAAAAAAACAAAACCAAACTTCCCTCTTCTATGTTCAATTGCCTTAGAACCTCGGTGTCATTTAGGTGACAAAAACTGAGAATGAACAATTCAGTTTTACTTACTTGAATTTTAATTGTTAAAATTGTTCTTGTCTTTTCCTCAATGGAGTTTTAGTATTTATCATTATTTGCATACCACTGTGCTGGGGCTTGGGATGAAGGTGAAAATAGGGGAGGTGGGGAGTTGGAGCAAAAATATGAGAAAAGTAATCTTTGCCTTCAAACTTTTTCTAGTTGCAAAGAAAAAGTATACCTTTATGATTTTTAAATTAATAGAATTATATTTGATGTCATGCTATCCGTTCAGTTCAGTTCAGTTCAGTTCAGTCACTCAGTTGTGTCTGACTCTTTGTGACCCCATGAATTGCAGCACGCCAGGCCTCCCTGTCCATCACCAACTCCTGGAGTTCACTCAGACTCAAATTAGTAGCATCTGATTAATTAGGTTTTAAGTCAAGAAAATGCATTAACTTTTTTTCCCCACTAGGAGTTCCCTTTGTGTGCGGACATTAATTGCTGTCATTGACTTCATCGCCTGTTGCTTCACTTCTGCCTTCTTGCTGACAATACTATGGATGGAAAACTTTTTGGCAAACATCACTTAAATATCTCCAATATTCTCAGCTCAGCAGATTGTGTATGATTGGTGATTTAGCTATCAGTCTGTTTGATGAGATTAGAGGGTATATTGTCACCCTGCTTACTTAACTTATATGCAGAGTACATCATAAGAAATGCTGGGCTGGAAGAAACACAAGCTGGAATCAAGATTGCCGGGAGAAATATCAATAACCTCAGATATACAGATGACACCACTCTTATGGCAGAAAGTGAAGAGCAACTGAAAAGCCTCTTGATGAAAGTGAAAGAGGAGAGTGAAAAAGT
>SJYX01005955.1:281639-322233 GCA_006410675.1 Oreotragus oreotragus | reverse complement strand
CAATCTTGATTCCGGCTTGTGCTTCCTCCAGCCCAGCGTTTCTCATGCTGTACTCTGCATATAAGTTAAATAAGTAGGGTGACAACATACAGCCTTGACATACTCCTTTCTCAATTTTGAACCAGTCTGTTGTTCCATGTCCAGTTCTAACTGTTGCTTCTTGACCTGCATACAGATTTCTCAGAAGGCAGGTCAGGTAGTCTGGTATTTCCATCTCTTGAAGAATTTTCCAGTTTGCTGTGATCCACACAGTCAAAACCTTTGGCATAGTCAATTAAGCAGAAGTGACCCCACAAGAGACTGACCCAGACTTGCCTGTGAGTGTCCAGGAGTCTCTGGTGGGTCAACAGTGGCCTGCTGCAGGTTTGAGAGCACTGAGTGTGGCAGTGCATGCATGGGAGGTTTTGAAGGAGGCCTCCATTATCTTCATTACCTCCACCATAGTTTGGCCTTAGGTCAAACAACAGGGAGGGAACACAGCCCTGCCCATCAACAGAAAATTGGATTAAAGATTTACTGTGAAGAAAGCTCAGTGTGGAAGAATTGATGCTTTTGAACTGTGGTGTTGGAGAAGACTCTTGAGAGTCCCTTGGACTGCAAGGAGATCCAACCAGTCCGTTCTAAAGGAGATCAGCCCTGGGTATTCTTTGAAAGGAATGATGCTAAAGCTGAAACTCCAGTACTTTGGCCACCTCATGCAAAGAGCTGACTCATTGGAAAAGACTCTGATGCTGAGAGGGATTGGGGGCAGGAGGAGAAGGGGACAACAGAGGATGAGATGGCTGGATGGCATCACCAACGCGATGGACATGAGTTTGAGTGAACTCTGGGAGATGGTGATGGACAGGGAGGCCTGGCATGTTGCAATTCATGGGGTCTCAAAGAGCGGACACGACTGAGTGACTGAACTGAACTGAGCATGGCCCTGCCCATCAAAACAAAACCCAGTTTCCCCCTCAGTTAGTCTCTCCCATCAGGAAGCTTCCATAAGCCTCTTATCCATCAGAGAGCAGACAGAATGAAAACCACAATCACAGAAAACTAACCAAACTGATCACATGGGCCACAGCCTTGTCTAACTCAATGAAACTATCAGCCATGCCATGTAGGGCCATCCACGATGGATGGGTCATTGTGGAGAGTTCTGAAAACATGGCCCACTGGGGAAAAGGGAATGGCAAGCCACTTCAGTATTCTTGCCTTGAGAGTCCCATGAACAGCACGAAAAGACAAAAAAAGATGAACAATTCTGTGATGGCCTAATTTTTCTGATGTAGGTAAATTCTAAGTGGAATTTTATTGTGAATGAATCTGTTTAAGATAGAAAAGTAGGCCAGATGATGATTGCGAAGACTTTCTGTATAAAAGTCCAGATAATATGGTTTTGGTGAAAAATCCTGATCAATTCAGATGAGAGAAGACTGGCTCCAGCTGCCAGTTAAGACAACAACTCCCTTCCTTCCTTTCTTCTATTACCATGTGTCAAGAACAATACTAGACACTGAGTTTTCAGAAGTAAGTCATTTCTTCATAAAATAAACAATTTCAATTTGTATAGCTCCACGTATTAGAAATTTCTCATTTATATGCAGCAAAATGGTTATGTCCACAGTTTCTAACAAGTGAACTTGGTTAGGTCTTTTGGAGTCACAGACAATATTTCTTTTTTTAATCTCCCCTACAAAAGCCATTTTATTATTTCTATCCTCCAGTCTAGAAATCCCTGTTTACAGGTCTCACTTGACAAGATTTTTAGACATTTTGTAGTCTTGACTGGCATTAAAAAGAATACATTTGAATTGGTTCTAATGAGGTGTATGAAACTGGAGCCTATTATACACAGTGAAGTAAGGCAGAAAGAAAAACACCAATACAGTATACTAACACATATATATGAAATTTAGAAAGGTGGTAGTGATAACCCATATGCGAGAGAGCAAAAGAGACATAGATGTATAGAACAGTCTTTTGAACTCTGTGGGAGAGGGAGAGGGTGGGATNCTATTATACACAGTGAAGTAAGGCAGAAAGAAAAACACCAATACAGTATACTAACACATATATATGAAATTTAGAAAGGTGGTAGTGATAACCCATATGCGAGAGAGCAAAAGAGACATAGATGTATAGAACAGTCTTTTGAACTCTGTGGGAGAGGGAGAGGGTGGGATGATTTGGGAGAATGGCACTGAAACATGTATAATATCATATAAGAAATGAATCACCAGTCCAGGTTCAATGCAGGATACAGGATGCTTGGGGCTAGTGCACTGGGAGGACCCAGAAGGATGGTACAGGGAGGCAGGTGGGAGGGGAGTTCAGGATGGGGAACACGTGTACAGCCGTGGTGGATTCATGTTGATGTATGCCAAAACCAATACAATTAAAAAAAAAAACAAAACAGATATATCTCATTATCACAGTACAGTCAATTTAGATTGTCTCAGGATGTTGGCTTCATAGATACATAAATGTGACTGACCTAATTTTGTGTTAGCTTTTGAAACACCCCTAGCTTGTGGTCAGTTAATATTGTCACATATTTTGCAGGTGAGTATTATCGAAACAAGCATCACATTCTATTTATAAAATTGGTATTTTGATCCTAAGTGTATGACTTTATTGTGCTGAAATACATCTTGTTGGCTTTGACCTCAGTGACAAGGTCACTATTAGCTCACCTTATTAGGTCACTATTAGTCACCTACGCAGAGAAAATTTAAGAAGTTTAAAGCTTCCTTGGGATTCCCTGGTGGCTGAGCAGTAAAGAATCTGCCTGCAATGAAGTAGCCACAGGAGAAGTGGGTTCAGTCCCTGAGCTGGGAAGATCCGCTGGAGAAGGGCATGGCAACCCATTTCAGTATTCCTGCCTGGAAAATCCCATGAATTGAGGAAACTGGTGAGCAACAGTCCATAGGGTCACAAAGAGTCGGACTTGACTGAAGAGACTTAACGTGCACGCACAGATGTTTTTAAACCTAAACTTTCTCTCCTACTGGCTTTCTACCAGCTTAGATTTACCAGTTTTATAATTTTTAAGAATATTAAGATTAAATATACTCTTAAGGGCAAGATATCCTAGTAAGATATGCTAGTTTAACATAGAAATATTTAATTACAGAGGAGTATTCTGTTAAAACACCAGAATGAAAAATTATGTTATTAGATAAATACTGGACCCTAAGAGGATGACAAAGGAGAAAGTTACCTTATAATAGAAGAATGGAATTAAAAAGGTTTAGAGCAATAGGCTTTCTTGGGGATGACAGATCTGTTTCCCTAGGGAAAGAACTGAGATGTTATTTTAGATGAAATCCTATTAGTACTTAGGTTAAAAATACATACATATATAGCTGAAACTGATGTATAAAAAGGTTTCCACTACAATGTACAAAAATGTAGAGTAAGCTTTGTTATTGAAATTTTACAGATGAAGAAACTGAGACTTAGAAGATGTAATTTGTCCAAAATTTGCAGGATCAGTAGATGACAGAGATACTGTTTGAAGTCAGACTTCCTTGCCTCTTCCTCCTCTTTCACAGAACTCAAATTCAGCATGTGAGTCTTCTGAAGGATGTATTATAATTGATACACAGATATTTTAGTTAGAAAAAAGGGACTGAAAAAAAAGAAAAAAGGGACTGAAAGATTGTTAATAAAAGGATTTTTCAGGGACAGGGTACATTCTAAAATCTGTGATTATTAAGCTTTCCATTCCATTTTAGTTCATGTCCAAGAACATGACTCATTAATTGGCAACCAGTGTAGCCTGGGAGTAGGGGTTTTGGAATAGCACTGGAGAGGTGAAGCTGATATCATGATAAATACCCTCCAGAGGGGAAATTTCATTAAATGTATCCTTGTAGTGTTACATTGGATAAATATTCACATTATCTTGGATCTTGTACATGAGAGAGAGGCCAACTTGTGGCTAACACCAGGATGTCAGCAAGGTGCAAAAGATCAGTTCATCTCTGGAACTAATGGAGCAGACAGTAGTTAATTCATTTGCTTATTTATTCTTCACACAATTAAAGCACACACTGAGCTAACACAACTGAGGATATCAAGAAAAATAGACTGAGAACTATACTCTCACATGACTTGCTATCTAATAAAGAAGCCACCAAAAATGTTAATATTATTTAGAATGTTATAAATGTCTCCACAACCAGCCTCAGGTTCTCATCCTGGCTTCCTGGGCTCTTCATAATTTGAGACAGTACTGCTCATTTGTCCCAATATCCTCAACACAGATGCACATTGTTCTCATTAGTCAAGTTTCTTCACCATTTCACAACAATGCCTGGCCCACTTTTGCTTTCTTCCTTTCTTCCCTTTTTCCTTTTCACTGCTTGTCTTTTCTTTCCTCCTTCCTTCTTGCCAGGGACCCATCAGAACATATGTCTAGATTTCCTACTCTCCTGGGCTGAAAGTAGGTATTTTAGGATTTAACTTATGTCACATTTTCCTTTCTGAAGTCTTTTCTTGATTATTTTTGTTCTGAGTAGTCAATGACTGTTCTGCAAATGGGTAACTCTTATATAGTGTGTACCTTGCAATTAGAAATATATTAATTTTCAGAGTTAGAGTATTACAAGAGTTTAAAGAGTGGAAAGTGTCAATGCCCAAGACTGCCTGGAAAAGCTTTGTGGAGGAGGTGTGGCTTGAGATTGGAGAAAAGATTTAAGAAAGGGGACAGAATAAGAGTAAGCAAGAGAGCAAGCCCAAGAGAGGCATTCTTTTCTTCAAGTTATGATAGTTGGTTTTGTTTCTAAACTATTGTTTTAAAAAATTGATTAGCTTCCAGTCAGTGTGGAGTCACCATGGAGGGCAATGCTTGTCAAAGGCTGTACTCACTTGTCATTTACTCAGATCTGTTGGTTATCAAATTGTAAAATTTCAGGATAGCCATAATTTTAGGGACTCAGGACAGAAAGCCCCCTTGAAACTAAGCAAAACCCTGTGGAGTTCCTGGGCACAGAAGCCTTCCTGTGTTCCTCGTTTGTGGTAAATAGGCTTCAGTCTCCATGACTTTCCCTGAGTTCCAAAGGGCAGGTTCAAACTGTTGCTAGTTAGAAAAGGGAAGGGATGCCGAGACAAGGGAGGAACAGTCAAGAAACAGTAGTGCAGTCTTGGGGCAGGGTCCTGATTTTGACTCAAGGGATACATGTAACAATATTTTTGGGCTCTTCTGCAGAACTAAAACCTACAACACATGGAAGATGTTAACTACTTGATGAAGCATTCTTTATTTCAGAGAGAAGGTCATAGTTTGATAACGTCAAAAACCACAAAAGCTCACCAGAAGACCACCTAAGGCCAGATTAAAGAAATGCAGGCCTTGTACACAGTCTGATCCTTAACAGTAATACTGCCCTTGAACCATTGCAGTAAATCTCCCCACCAGAGCCCTGAGTTTTTTCATGGCATGAGCCCACTGTGTACCCCTTTGCCTGGCAAAGAAATAAAGCTGTTCTTTTCTACTTCACCCAAAACTCTGTCTCCAAGTTTCAATCTGGTACTAGAATATAGAGGCAGAGTTTTTGGCATCACAACCTCTGTTTGAACAATAACTTCTGCTTGCTATATTCATAAAATTGCTGGTTCCATTCATTGCAGCATTCCAATGAATACAAAATTCATTCCCACATTAAGCTAAAATCTGGCTGTTGATATTTTTCAGCCATTGAGCCTCATTTTTCCTGGTAAAGCCATACAGAGTAAATTTGATTTCTCATCAACACAAGGGTTTATTAAATATTTGTAAAAGTAGTATTGTGCACTTGAAAAGTAACTTGAGTGATTCAATCCCTGGAACAGGTGGCTTGAAATTGTAGCTTAAGATAATGAAACAGCTTGGCAGAACATAGGAAAGCAATATGGCAGGGTGCTAAAAGTTCAAGCTCTAGCCTTTTATTTTTTTTTAATTTGAGGAAATATTGATTTACAATGTTGTGTTGGTTTCTGGTGTACAACAACACAGTTCAGTTCAGTTCAGGTGCTCAGTCGTGTCCGACTCTTTGCGACTCCATGAATCGCAGCACCTCAGGCCTCCCTGTTCATCACCAACTCCCAGAGTTCACTCAGACTCACATCCATCAAGTCAGTGATGCCATCCAGCCATCTCATCCTCGGTTGTCCCCTTCTCCTCCTGCCCCCAATCCCTCCCAGCATCAGAGTCTTTTCCTATGAGTCAACTCTTCGCATGAGGTGGCCAAAGTACTGGAGTTTCAGCTTTAGCATCATTCCTTCTAAAAAAATCCCAGGGCTGATCTCCTTCAGAATGGACTGGTTGGATCTCCTTGCAGTCCAAGGGACTCTCAAGAGTCTTCTCCCACACCACAGTTCAAAAGCATCAATTCTTCAGTGCTCAGCTTTCCTCACAGTCCAACTCTCACATCCATACATGACCACTGGAAAAACCATAGCCTTGACTAGATGCACAAATCAGCCATAATTATACATATAGCACCTCCTTCTTGAGCCTTCATCCCATCTTCCCATCCCTCCCCTCTGGGTCATCACAGAGCGCCAAGCTGAGCTCCCTGTGTTATGCAGCAACTTCTCACTAGCTATCTGTTTTATACATGGTAGTATATATGTGTTGAGGCTACTTTCTTCATTTGTCACACTTTTTCCTTCCCCCACTGTGTCCACAAGTTCAATCTATATATTTGCATCACCATTGATTCCCTACAAATAAGCTCAATACCATTTTTCTAGATTGCATATGTGTGTGTGTGTGTGTGTGTGTGTGTAAACATATGACATTTGTTTCCCTTTCTGACATACTTCACTCTGTGTAACAATTTCTAGGTTCATCCACCTCACTAGAACTGACTCAAATTCATTCTTTTTTTATGGCTGAGTAATATTCCATTGATTTTATGTACCAAAGCTTCTTTATATGTTCATCTGTAGATGGACATCTAGGTTGTTTCTATGTCCTGGCTATTGCATATTGTGCTTCAATGAATATTGGGGTGCTTGTGTCTTATTCAGTTATGATTTTCTCAGAGTATATGCCCAGGAGAGGGATTTCTGGGTATATGGTAGTTTTAGGTGTCTCAGACAGTAAAGAATCTGTTTGCAATGTGTGAGACCTAGGATCAATCCCAGAGTGGGGAAGATCTGCTTGAAAAGGGAATGGCTACTCACTCCAGTATTCTTGCCTTGAGAATTCCATGGACAGAGGAGCCTGGTAGACTGCAGTCCTTGGGGTCAAAATGAGTCAAACATGACTAACACTTTCACTCCACTTTCATAGTAGTTTTATTCCTGGTTTTTTAAGGAATCTCCATACTGTTCTACATAGTGGCTGTATCAATTTACATTCTTACAAATAGTGTAGGAAAGTTCCCTTTTCACCACATTCTCTCCAGCATTTGTTGTTTGTAGGTATTTTGATGATGCCCATTCTGACTGGTGTGAGTCAATACCTCATTGTAGGTTTGATTTGAATTTCTCTAATAATTAATAATATTGAGCATCTTTTCATGTGTTTACTGGTCATCTGCATGTCTTCCTCAGAGAAGTATCTGTTTAGGTCTTCTGTCCATTCTATGATTAGGCAGTTTGCTTTTCTGATATTGAGCTGTATGAGCTGCTTATGTATTTTGGAGACAAAGCTTTTGTCAGTTGTGTCATTTGCAATTATTTTCTCCCATTCTGAGGGTTATCTTTTCATCTTATTCATTGTTATCTTTGCTGTACAAAAACTTTTAAGATTAATTAGGTCCTATTTGTTTATTTTTGTTTTTATTTCCATTACTCTAAGAGATGTGAGCTATTTCACATCCTGAAAGATGATGCTGTGAAAGTGCTGCACTCAATATGCCAGCAAATTTGGAAAACTCAGCAGTGGCCACAGGACTGGAAAAGGTCAGTTTTCATTCCAATCCCAAAGAAAGGCAAGGCCAAAGAATGCTCAAACTACTGCACAATTGCACTCATCTCACGTGCTAGTAAAGGAATGCTCAAAAATCTCCAAGCCAGGCTTCAGCATTACGTGAATGATGAACTTCCAGATGTTCAAGCTGGTTTTAGAAAAGGCAGAGGAACCAGAGATCAAATTGCCTACATCTGCTGGATCATGGAAAAAGCAAGAGAGTTCCAGAAAAACATCTATTTCTGCTTTATTGACTATGCCAAAGTCTTTGACTGTGTGAATCACAATAAACTGTGGAAAATTCTGAAAGAGGTGGGAATACCAGACCACCTGACCTACCTCTTGAGAAACCTATATGCAGGTCAGGAAGCAACAGTTAGAACTGGACATGGAACAACTGACTGGTTCCAAATAGGAAAAGGAGTACATCAAGGCTGTATATTGTCACCCTGCTTATTTAACTTATATGCAGAGTACATCATGAGAAATGCTGAGCTGGAAGAAGCACAAGCTGGAATCAAGATTGCCGGGAGAAATATCAATCACTTCATATATGCAGATGACACCACCCTTATGGCAGAAAGTGAAGAGGAACTAAGAAGCCTCTTGATGAAAGTGAAAGAGGAGAGTGAAAAAGATGGCTTAAAGTTCAACATTCAGAAAACAAAGATCATGGCATCCGGTCCCATCACTTCATGGCAAATAGATGGGGAAATAGTGGAAACAGTGTCAGACTTTATTTTTCTGGGCTCCAAAATCACTGCAGATGGTGACTGCAGCCATGAAATTAAAAGACGCTTACTCCTTGAAAGAAAAGTTATGACCAACCTAAACAGCATATTCAAAAGCAGAGATATTACTTTGCCGACTAACGTCAGTCTAGTCAAGGCTATGGTTTTTCCAGTAGTCATGTATGGATGTGAAAGTTGGACTGTGAAGAAGGCTGAGCGCTGACGAATTGACGCTTTTGAACTGTGGTGTTGGAGAAGACTCTTGAGAGTCCTTTGGACTGCAAGGAGATCCAACCAGTCCATTCTGAAGGAGATCAGCCCTGGGATTTCTTTGGAAGGAATGATGCTAAAGCTGAAACTCCAGTACTTTGGCCACCTCATGCAAAGGGTTGATTCATTGGAAAAGACTCTGATGCTGGGAGGGATTGGGGGCAGGAGGAGAAGGAGACGACAGAGCATGAGATGGCTGGATGGCATCACTGATTCAATGGACGTGAGTCTGAGTGAACTCTGGGAGTTGGTGATGGACAGGGAGGCCTGCATACTGTGATTCATGGGGTTGCAAAGAGTGAGACACGACTGAGCAACTGAACTGAACTGTGTTTGTATTAGTTCTAAGAGGTTCTAGGTCATCATAGATGTGTTCAGCTTCAACTTCTTTGGCATTTGTGGTTGGGGCATAGACTTGGATTACTGTGATACTGAATGGTTTACCTTGGAAATGAACCAAGACCATTCTGTCATTTTTAAGATTGCACCCAAGTACTGCATTTCAGATTCTTTTACTGACTACGAGGGCTACTCCATTTCTTTTAAGGTTTTCTTGCCCACAGTGGTAGCTATAATGGTCATCTGAATTAAATTTGCCCATTCCAGTCCATTTTGGTTCACTGATTGCTAAAATGTTGCTGTTCACTCTTGCCGTCTCCTGTTTGACCACTTCCAACTTACTTTGATTCATGGACCTAACATTCCAGGTTCCTATGCAATACTGTTTTTATAGCATTGGACTTTACTTCCATCATCAGTCACATCCGTAACTGGATGTCATTTTCACTTTAGTTCTGTCTCTTCATCCTTTCTGGAGTTATTTCTCCACTGCTCCCCAGTAGGATATTGGGCACCTACTGACCTGGTGAATTCCTAGGGAATTCATCTTTCAGTGTCCTATCTTTTTGCCTTTTCATACTGTTCATGGGGTTCTCAAGGCAAGAATACTGAAGTGGTTTGCCATTCCCTTCTCCAGTGGACCACATTTTGTCAGAACTCTCCACCGTGACCTGTCTGTCTTGGGTGGCCCTACAGAGGATGGCTCATAGTTTCATTGAGTTGGACAAGGCTGTGATCCATGTGATTAGTTTGATTAGTTTTCTGTGATGCCTGCCATAAAGCACAACAAATATTTAATCAAGAAGAGACTCCAGAAAACCCAAGTCACAGGTGTTTTGTTCTGTATTCTTCAAAAACATGGTGAAAAATAAGGAGTAGTAAGATATTAGGAGATATGGACTTTTTCTATTAATATTTTATTCAACATTTTTCTGACAGTTCCAGCCAGTGTGATAAGAAAAATCAATAAAAGGTGTGAATATTGGAAAAGAATATATGAAACTGTCCTTATTTGCAAATACTGTGGTATTGCATGTTTAATACAATGATCAAATTATCATCTGCTCTGCTGGAACTCTGTTAGTGTTATAGCCCTTGGGCTTTCGGGAGCTATGATTAAAAGCTGTCTCCAAAACTTAGACCTAGAATGATATATGTGAGTAAATATTGACAGACCAAGGTGCTCAAAAATTGTTGAATTCAACAGAATCTATTTTCACTGATTAATGTGGACCGCATGAACAAAGGAAAAGCATTTTAGTGGAGATACTTGAACATAAATAATGAAATAATATATATTATATTATTTACTAGGAAGTTCTTCCAAATTATCTTGAGTCTCATAGCAATCTTGTCAGGTGGATAAGAAATATACTGATATTCTCATTGTCAGATGAAAAACTACCATTCAGAGAGCTTGAAGTGTTTTCCTTAAAGCACACTGTTAAAAGGTTATGAAGTTGGGAGCAGGTCTATAGGTCAAGAATTCTTTCTTTATTCTTCACTTATTTGCTGTATGAATCAGCACCAGATTCCCCAAACCACTTCTGAAATATCAAAGTTAACTAGATAATGAGTACAAAGGAAGACTTTTTGCTGAAATTGTTTTATGTCTAGTTAAATTGCCTCATGTAGGACCCAACAGAATGTTGTTTATGGAGACATAAAAGCTTAGAAATAAAATATAAAATTATAAATGTCACCCAAAGAATATTTAGTCTTTTTTATATCTAAGACTCAATATTCTCCATTACCTTTTAAAAATAACTTCAGTTTCCTAAAGCTATCTGGGGAGCCTTTGAGTAATTCACTACCAAAATTGAGACTTTTATAAGCATTTTAAATCAATCCTACATTTCTAAACTAATCAACAGCTTTATATCCAGAAGATATATAAAAATAAAAACAATTGCTTGTTTTTCATTTTCTTCACAGCTTTCAAGTTTTTAAATTATTTCCTCCACATCCTTATAATATTCAACATCTTATTCATGTTTATGTAAGATGCTTAGCAACTGTTGGAAGATGCTTCTTGATCAAAAGCCTAGGTGGGAGAATCTGACCCAGGGGAGAAACACATTTTTGTTATGAGAATGCAGCAGTCTAGCTCTGGACCAAACCTCACGTCACCCCAGAGTCTGTCACTGTCAGACACAAATAGGAAGGTGCCTTCCTATTGGGCACTGGTGGCAGGGAGGTTCTTCCTGTGTTTCCAACACTGGGTTGACTGAGCTGCCTCAGAGCACAAAGTCCAAGGCACCCAGGAAGGACCCATAGGCTACCACCTCTGCTGTACTGCGGTCTGATTTTTGTTTTTGACAGATTCATCTTGGAGTTTGTGTGATCTAACTTCCATTTTCCATATATTCGAGAAATTTCCAGTGAGGGAGGGTTCCTTAATGTCAGTGCTGACAAATGTAAAACTGCATTTGACTTACTACTCAAAAATTTACACAAAGAAAATTGAAGTATTATCACAACATTGTGTATATTTAGTAAATCTTCAGTGAGGCTTAAATTGTACCAGTGATGGTTATTGTAATTGTAGACAGCAGAGCTGGAGCTAGGAGGTTGACAAGTTAAGCATAATTTTTTTTCTCTCTCTTTTATAGCTTCTGGATAAAGGGCAAGATATTTAGGGGATTATCCTATTTGTACCTCAGCTGTGAGATAAGTATTATATTTTCTGGCACCAATACATACTATTAAGGCTTGAACAGTGATAAAGAGATGAGTTTAGTGACAAAGAAAATACTAAATTGGAATTCAGTGAATCTCCGGATTATTGTAAGCCCTGGAACAATAAATAAGTGAAATAATGTTTGGAAAAAGAGTGAGGAACTAACTTGACAGGGACATTACTGTTCTCAATACTTCAAGAAGGTAGGGAACAAGGAGCCAAAAAGTGGAAACAAGGTGAGTGAATATGAGACAAATTTGGGAAAATATCAAGAAGAGTTTTACTGGCAACACAAATGGACAAAATGATACTTGGTTGTTTGTACTTTTGATGGAACGCTCTCTAAGCAAACACTTTAATTGCATACACAGTTGAGCTAGGCTAATGTTTCCGGCTGGGGCGATACCAAGATACTATGACAGATTCTTGGAAGAACAACTATTTTGGAATAAAAAACATCAGGAAAAAAATGTAAAAATCATCTAGAAACTCCAGACTTCCTCTTCTTTCTTCACGTGTGTGGTTAAACTGACTTTCAACAAAAAACAAAAAAGAATAGGATGCCTTCTTTGATGTGTGAAGGAAATTATTTAAAACAAATTAAAGGGAAGCCCTCAGTATGAGGTAGCATTCTTTGTATGCAAGGAACAACATTCGTTGGGACGCTCACTTTATTCTTTTTTTAGAATAGTGTGATATGAAACCATCTAATGGAAGACATTTATTGGCTAACTGGGGCTAGACATTTAATCTCTGGGAAAAGAACCATTTCTACATTGCAGTCACAGGACTCCTGATTTTGCCTGTTACTTGTGAGGTGACAGTTAAGGTGAGAAGAAATAAACAACATCTTTAATACATTGGAGGATTGTCTGGCTGCCGAGGGGAATATAATGCAAAATACTGCCCTCAAGGAGCTTAGAAAGGATGATAAAATGATAAATATCTCTGAAACGGCAAAGCATGCTAATTATTGCTATTGTTAAGTCGCTAAGTCATGTCTGATGCTTCACGACTCTGTGGAATGCTGAGTGCCAGGATTTCCTGTCCTTCACTATGTCCTGGAGTTCACTCAAACTCATGTTCACTGAAGTGGTGATACCATCCAAACATCTCATCCTCTGTCACCCTCTTCTCCTTCTGCCCTCAATCTTCCCCAATATCAGGGTCTTTTCCAGTGAGTAAGCTTTTTCCATCAGGTGGCCAAAGTACTGGAGCTTCAGCTCCAGCATCAGTCCTTCCACTGAAGACACAGGGCTATTCTTTAGGATTGACTGGTTTGATCTTCTTGCTCTCCAAGGGACTCTAAAGACTCTTCTCCAGTACCACAGTTGAAAGTATCAATTTTTTGGCTCTCAGCCTTTTTTATGGTCCAACTCTTACAATCTTACATGACTACTGGAAACACCCTAGCTTGACGATACAGAACTTTGTCAGCAAAGTGATGCCTCTGGTTTTTAATATGCTGTCGAGATTTATCATAACTTTTCTTCAAAGGAGCAAATGTCTTTTAAATTCATGGCTACAGTTACCATCCACAGTGATTTTGGAGCCAAATCAAATAATATCTGCCACTTCTTCCATTTTTCCCCCATCTATTTGCCATGAAGTGATGGGACCAAAGCCATGATCTCAGCTTTTTGAATGTTGAGATTTAAACCAGCTGTTTCACTCTCCTTTTTCAACCTAATCAAGAGGTTCTTTAGTTTCTCTTCACTTTCTGCCATTACGATGGTATCATCTGCATAGCTAAGGTTGTTGCACTCTCTCCCAGCAATCTTGATTCCAGCTTGTGCTTCATCCAGCCCAGCATTTCACATGATGTACTCTGCATATAAGTTAAACAAGCAGGGTGACAATATACAGCCTTAATGTACTTTCACAATTTGGAACCAGACTGTTGTTCCATGTACAATTCTAACTGCTGCTTCTTGACCTGCATACAGATTTCTCAGGAGGCAGGTTAGATGGTTTGGTATTTCCATCTCTTGAAGAATTTTCCACAGTTTGTTGTGATCCACACAGTCAAAGGTTTTAGCATAGACAATGAAGAAAAGTAAATGTTTTCTGGAATTCTCTTACTTTTTCTATGATCCTATAGATGTTGGCGATTTGATTTCTGGTTCCTCTGCCTTTTCTAAATCCAGCATGCATATTTGGAAGTTTTCATTTCACAAACTGTTGAAGCCTAGCTTGAAGGATTTTGAACATAATATTGCTGGCATGTGAAACGAGTGCAATTGTACCGTAGTTTGGACATTCTTTGGCATTGCCTTTCTTTGGGATTGAAATGAAAACTGCCCTTTCAGTCCTGTGGCCACTGCTTAGTTTTCCAAACTTACTGCATATTGAGTATATCATACTGACTTTAATAGCATCATCTTTTAGGATTTGAAATATCTCAGCTGGAATTCCATCACCTCCATTAGCTTCGTTTGTAGTAATGCTGCCTAAGGCCCACTTCACACTCCAGGATGTTTGGCTGTACAGGAGTGGCCACACCATTATGATTATCCAGTTCATTAAAACCTTTTTTATCAGTTCCGTGTATTCTTGCCTCTTCTTAATCACTTCTGCTTCTGTCCTTGCTTTGTCTGTCCTTTACTATGCCCATCTTTGCACGAAATGTTCCTTTGGTGTCTCCCATTTTCTTGAAGCAATCTCTGGTCTTTCCAATTTTATTGTTTTACTCTATTTCTTTGCACTGTTCACTAAAGAAGACTTTCTTTTCTCTCCTTGTTGTTCTCTGGAACTCTGCATTCAGTTGGGTATATCTTTCCCTTTCTCCTTTACCTTTTGCATCTCTTCTTTTCCCCACTATTTGTAAAGCCTCCTCAGACAACCATTTTGCCTTTTTGCATTTCTTTTCTTGGGGATGATTTTGGTCACCACCTTCTGAACAATGTTATGAACCTCCATCCATAGTTCTTAAGGCACTCTGTCTATCAGATCTAATTCCTTGAAACCATTTGTCAGTGGCACTGTATAATTGTCAGGGATTTGACTTAGATAATACCTGAATGGCCTAGTGATATTCCTACTTTCTTCACTTTAAGTCTGAATTTTGGAATAAGGAGCACATTTTCTCAGTCACAGTCTGAGTCACATGCCTTGTTTTGGGGACTATATAGAACTTCTCCATTTTGACTGCAAAGAATATAATCAATCTGATTTTGGTATTGACTGTCTGGTGATGTCCATGTGTACAGTCATCTCCTGTGTTGTTGGAAGGGGGAGTTTGCTATGACCAGTGTGTTCTGTTGACAAACTCTGTTAACCTTTGTCCTGACTCATTTGTCCTCCAAGGCCAACTTGCCTGTTACTCCAGGTATCTCTTGATTTCCTACTTTTGCATTCTAATTCCCTATGATGAAAAGAACATCTCTCCCCCCCCCCCCACACCCATACACACACNATGACCAGTGTGTTCTGTTGACAAACTCTGTTAACCTTTGTCCTGACTCATTTGTCCTCCAAGGCCAACTTGCCTGTTACTCCAGGTATCTCTTGATTTCCTACTTTTGCATTCTAATTCCCTATGATGAAAAGAACATCTCTCCCCCCCCCCCCACACCCATACACACACACCCCGGTGGTCATTCTAGAAGATCTTGTAAGTCTTCATAGAACTGATCAACTTTGGCTGCTTTGACATTAGTGGTAGGGGCATAGAGTTGGATTACTGTAATACTGAATGGTTTGCCTTGGAAATGAACCAAGATCATTCTGTTGTTATTGAGATTTCACCCAAGTACTGCATTTTGGACTTTTTTGTTGACTATGAGGGCTACTTCACGTCTTCTAAGGGATTCTTGCCCATAGTAGTAGATATAATAGTCATCTGAATTAAATTTACCATTTCCGTTCATTTTAGTTCACTGATTTCTAAAATGTTGATGTTCACTCTTGCCATCTCCTGTTTGACTACATCCTCAATTACTTTGATTCACGGACCTAATATTCTAGGTTCCTATGTAATACTGTTCTTTATAGCATCAAACTTTACTTTGATCACTACACACATTCACAGCTGGGTGTGGTTTCTGCTTTGGCTCAATCTCCTCATTCTTTCTGGATCTACTTCTCCACTCTTCTCCAGTACCACATTAGGCACCTACTGACCTGGAGAGTTCATCTTTCAGTGTCATATCCTCTTGCCTTTTCATACAGCTCATGTTAATTATTAACCAATACTAATCCCAACCCTGTGCCAGGCACTGAAATTACAATCAAGTAAACTCATTTCTTCCTGGTGCCTAGAATCTACTGGAGAATACAATGAAGAACTTGAAAATTCATGGCCATGTGGAAAAAAACCCACAAATTTGTGCATTTGAATCAGACTCATTTTGAGCTGATTCATTGTTCTTCTGTTGGTTTTGAAGATGGCCAAAATATTTAACCTTCTTTAGCCTCATTTATCTCCTCTGTTCACTTGAGTGTGTGTGTGTGTTTAAAAATCAAAGATGATCCTTGAAATGTTTAAAAAAGTGTAAAATACAAAGTGGATCCTCAGAAAATAGCAGCTCTGAGGATAAGAGAAGCAATGTTTCATGTACATGTGAAAACACTCCAATGGCTAGGATTCCACAGAAGTGATGGACCTCTTCTTTCATCTCTTGTGACTGCTATGACATAGATAGGTAAGATGGCAGCATATTTGGCTCTCTGCAGTATCTCAGATCCATCCTTTTCACAGATGGACTATTCAGGAAGGAAGCATTCGTTTTTAGGTTGAATAGACTTTGCCAATAATGAGACAGAACTTCTCTGAATGGAACCCAAAGTTGGTAGGCACTGATGAAGTGCAATGGGAAAAGAAAAGCCTAGTAAGTGACACTGAAAACATGCCAATGGGAAAGGATATATAATGTTTAGCTCTGTCCACTTCCACAACAGGTTGTACATGCATTAATCTCCCCAAAGCTTGTAGGAGTATCACCAAAGAAAAGAAGAGGAGGAGTAAAAATAAATTTTATCTCACAAATTTATTAGCCCTAAGCCTAAGTCCCACTAACACTATTATTAATATAAATAATAATTATAACAATTTAACTTTGCAAAGAAGCAATAGTTAGAACCAGACATGGAACAACAGACTGGTTCCAAATTGGGAAAGGAGTACATCAAGGCTGTATATTGTCATCCTGCTTACTTAATTAAGGAATCCACCAGCAACGCGGGAGACCCTGGTTCGATTCCTGAATCAGGAAGATCCCCTGGAGAAGGGAATGGCAACCCACTCCAGTATTTTTGCCTGGAGAATCCCCATGGACAGAGGAGCCTGGCAGGCTACAGTCTACAGGGTCACAAAGATTTGGACATGACTGAGCGGCTAAGCACAGCAAGCATGATGCTACCACTAAATAAGACTGTAGAGGAAGGATATTGATTTATTTGAACTAGTCTTTCAATACCCTTCAGGGAGAGTTTGGGTGTGCATATTATACACTGTATGTCCACTCAGAGTATTCCTTTCCTCCTTTTTTCTGTGTGTGTATGTACTAGGGAGGAGGGGAAGGATGCAGTGTGATAACATTTTAATAATGAGGTTGTCTTCAGAGGTAGTAAGTTTTCCCATTAATTAAGGTGTTTACGGGTAAACAAGTTGGTTGCTGGGTAAAGATGTTTCAAAGGGAAATTTCTTAGCAAATGAATAGTTCATTCACACATGTCCACAGTTCTCTTTTAGTCCTTAATATGTATTAAGTACAATATTTTATTATGGAGGTTATTAACTGAATTAGTTGGCTTGCAAGCATTCCAACTCTCTAAGGTATGCTATGACCTTGTCTGTCCCATTTATAATTCTATTTAGTTATAGATATTAATGGAATAAGAGATCAAATATTCCTATTAATAAAAAATAGGCATATAATTCCAGTATAGGTACCTACATACTCAGTCCTGAATATTCATTGGAAGGACTGACGCTGAAGCTGATACTCCAATACTTTGGCCACCTAATGCAAAGAACTGACTCATTTGACAAGACCCTGATGCTGGGAAATATTGAGAGCAGAAGGAGAAGGGGACAACAGAGGATGAGATGGCTGGGTGGCATCACCAACTCAATGGACATGAGTTTGAGTAAACTCTGGGAGTTGGCAATGGACAGGGAGGCCTGGTGTGCTGCACTCCATGGGGTCGCAAAGAGTCAGACATGACTGAGTGGCTGAACTGAACTGAACATACATACTGCGTTATCATTATCTAATTTGTAAAGGCTCAAAACATACTTAAAACATCATTTAATTGTTGATATAAATCTATATTTAAAATAGTTCTTTTATTCTTTTTGAAATGTTGATGATCTGTTATGAAGTCTCATTAGGTGATAAATGTTTCTGGTTATCAACTCTGCAGTTTTCTGCCCCTCTCTCTTCACAGGCCTGCATTATCAGTATAATCTTATGTTGCCAGCTGTCTGTTTGTGATGATTCATTTTGTTACAACCAGATAATATTATCTGTAAACATGCTTAACTGGCTTCAAGGATTGGACTGTGTTCCAACTTGTGGAACACAGATGAGCAGATGGGACTTCACTGCCGACCCCTGTAGTGGAACATGGCTTCCCTCATCTCCTTCCCAATCAGGTGGCTCATGGGCCAGCAGCCACTTAGTCACACAGATCCCATGTCTGGAAGGGACCTACACTTTGCACAGTGCTCAGCTGTTACAGTTCTGGAATTATGAAAAATCTTACCTTTGAACTGTGTTTTGTCTACTGCTATTGTGAATGTGTTTGCCTTAAAAAAAGAATAAGAGAAAGGGGGTTGGGAATTTTGAAAAGAGGTATAATCCTTTTCCTAAAGATTGGGGTTGGGGTTGGGGGTGGGAGTGAAGGACACAGGGAACCGATTAGAGCAATAGAGTAGGACTGCGTGGCAAAGTCAAGGTCCCTTGAGATTTGTGATCACAAACTGGCCATTATGTCTGGATGATTTTTCTCTAGCCACGTTCACCTACAAAGTTATGAGGGAAGCAGCTGAAGGCTTAAATTTGAACAGGGTTGAAAGTTTATAGGCAAACATAACAGGAGCTAGGAGCATGTGAAAGAATATAAAATCTAATGGGATGAGAAGGAAAGTGACTACTGTCTGGGAGGAGCCAACACTGAGCGCAAGGAGGAGCCCCGTGGGCTTGAGGAAAGGCTCAGGTTGGCAAGCTAGAGTAAGTTAGGTGGGAAGACAAGAAAGGCTGGTTCAGGGTTTGCTGTTGTTTTTCAGTCACTCCTGACCCAGATAATCATGATGATGTAATCACTAATCTAGAGCCAGACATCTTGGAATGTGAAGTCAAGTGGGCCTTAGAGAGCATCACTATGAACAAAGCTAGTGGAGGTGATGGAATTCCAGTTGAGCTGTTTGAAATCCTGAAAGATGATGGTGTGAAAGTGCTGCACTCAATATGCCAGCAAATTTGGAAAACTCAGCAGTGGCCACAGGACTGGAAAAGGTCAGTTTTCATCCCAATTCCAGAGAAAGGCAATGCCAAAGAATGCTCAAACTACCACACAATTGCACTCATCTCACATGCTAGTGAAGTAATGCTCAAAATTCTTCAAGCCAGGCTTCAGCAATATGTGAACCGTGAACTCCCTGATGTTCAGGCTGGTTTTAGAAAAGGCAGAGGAACCAGAGGTCAAATTGCCAACATCCGCTGGATCATCAAAAAAGCGAGACAGTTTCAGGAAAACATCTATTTCTGCTTTATTGACTATGCCAAAGCCTTTGACTGTGTGGATCACAATAAACTGTGGAAAATTCTGAAAGAGATGGGAATACCAGACCACCTAACCTGCCTCTTGAGAAATCTGTATGCAGGTCAGGAAGCAACAGTTAGAACTGCACATGGAACAATAGACTGGTTCCAAATAGGAAAAGGAGTACGTCAAGGCTGTATATTGTCACCAGATGTGTATAAGAGACAGCCTTTAGGTGGGGCCCCAGCAGAAGCTCTGCACCACCTCCACTTAGAAAGTCTAAGCATCTGTGTCACCCATTGGCTTGTTTTCCTGGATTAGCCACTCCCCCTACCAAAAAAAGAAGATTCAACAAGGACATGTATGTTAATTCTTGTAAAAAGAATGTGGAGGAAATGTGTACAATGTAGATTTGGGGTAAGGGTTGAGTCTCACACATTTCATTGTGTGAGATCTCAAATACCGTTCAGACAACTGAACCATTTCTGCAGGCATGCATATATATTTTGCTTGGAATTTTTGTTCTCTTATTGGCTACTTGTTTATATCATGTAAGTCAGTTTGCACAGTAGCCAGGTAGAAGCTTATGATGAAATTAAGTGCCAGCTGGAATCAAATTCTGCTCTTCTTATATTCAGCCACCTCCAGATTCGAAAAATACATCTCTCAGAGTGAGGGCAGGGTTACCATGTGCCTTGCAAAAACTTCCTGATTGCCTTTCAGTGAATTCCAACTATTTCAGTTCTCACACGGAGGTGGGGGAGGGAGATGAAGAACAAAGCTTATTTATTACAAGGAAGATCATCACTTCCTTTAGGTGGGGCCCCAGCAGAAGCTCTGCACCACCTCCAGTTAGAAAGTCTAAGCATCTGTGTCACCCATTGGCTTGTTTTCCTGGATTAGCCACTCCCCCTACCAAAAAAAAGAAGATTCAACAAGGACATGTATGTTAATTCTTGTAAAAAGAATGTGGAGGAAATGTGTACAATGTAGAAAATAATTCCACCTTCCGGAAAAGATAGAGAAACATGAAAAAATTTTTTGGATAATCACTGCTTTGATTTGCATTCCTTTGATAACTGAATTTAATTCTATGCTTGCTGTCATAGGGAGAAACCAGAGAGAAAAATAAATATGATTATTAAGGTGACACTTTCCCGATATTAAAAATTAATGGCATTTTCACAAAAGAAAAAAGGCTTTGGTTATTCAACAGGACATATTTTTAGCCAGAAAGGAAACTATAGCTTTAGAAATATAAATCAGGGGCACCTAAGTGTGGGTGAAAATTAAACAGATAAGCATGCCCTGGAAGGATGGCATGGTACCTAAAGACACTGCCCTGTCAGTAGCTCTAGTATTGCCGAGGACTTAGGAGGACTGCATGGGGTGAGCAGCAAGTCTGAAGACACGAAGGTCATCTTCCTTGCTCAGAGTCAGGAGCACACTCAGTCCCCTCTCCTGTGGGATGCAACGATGCTCCAGCCCAGGGTGACCAAGAAGCCTAATTAGATGGTCTTCTCCATGGATACTGGTATTCTGAGAGGAAGGCATCTCAAGAACAGGGTTTATTTTATTTTATTTTGGTTTATTCTATAATTAGGATTAATTCCAGCATGAAAAGGATGGTTTTCAAACAATGCTTTCATAACTGAAAAGAACTGTGGTTGTGGTTGGTTTTTGAAAAGGCCTGCTCTTGTGAAGCTTGACATTCTGAGCTCCAGAGAAACGTTCACATAAGGAACTCTCTCTCCACCTCACTGTGTGTGCTGGGCCCTGGGAGGGCTCTCATGTGGGTTATTTATGTGCTGAATACCCCTTAGAAAAGTGATTTTAGGCTGCTCCAGGGCTTCCCTGTAGCTAAACTACTGTTCTGCTAGGCAGATTCCAGTAGACCTTTCACAGTCGTACACCGGGAACTTTGGAAATGACACATGAGGAGCATCTACACTACATAAGACACTCGAGGATCATTTGGGAGCATGGTTGGGGCGACTAGGATGGCTGAGCACATAAAGGCATAGAGCTCCATACACAAGTATTCAAAAATTAATAAAACCACACATCCTCATATTGTTCAGAGTCTGTCTATCTCTCCAACTACTTATCTACTCATCTACGAATCTATCTATCTATCTTGGTAGAATGGAGTTCTGTCCTTTTCTTCTGCTTATGTTGTTGACTTCCTATCTTTTTTTTTATGACTTTAAGCATGATACTTCCTCTAAGTAAGACTGTAGGGCTTCTCTGGGAGCTCAGTTGGTAAGGAATCCACCAGCAACGCGGGAGACCCTGGTTCGATTCCTGAATCAGGAAGATCCCCTGGAGAAGGGAATGGCAACCCACTCCAGTATTTTTGCCTGGAGAATCCCCATGGACAGAGGAGCCTGGCAGGCTACAGTCTACAGGGTCACAAAGATTTGGACATGACTGAGCGGCTAAGCACAGCAAGCATGATGCTACCACTAAATAAGACTGTAGAGGAAGGATATTGATTTATTTGAACTAGTCTTTCAATACCCTTCAGGGAGAGTTTGGGTGTGCATATTATACACTGTATGTCCACTCAGAGTATTCCTTTCCTCCTTTTTTCTGTGTGTGTATGTACTAGGGAGGAGGGGAAGGATGCAGTGTGATAACATTTTAATAATGAGGTTGTCTTCAGAGGTAGTAAGTTTTCCCATTAATTAAGGTGTTTACGGGTAAACAAGTTGGTTGCTGGGTAAAGATGTTTCAAAGGGAAATTTCTTAGCAAATGAATAGTTCATTCACACATGTCCACAGTTCTCTTTTAGTCCTTAATATGTATTAAGTACAATGTTTTATTATGGAGGTTATTAACTGAATTAGTTGGCTTGCAAGCATTCCAACTCTCTAAGGTATGCTATGACCTTGTCTGTCCCATTTATAATTCTATTTAGTTATAGATATTAATGGAATAAGAGATCAAATATTCCTATTAATAAAAAATAGGCATATAATTCCAGTATAGGTACCTACATACTCAGTCCTGAATATTCATTGGAAGGACTGACGCTGAAGCTGATACTCCAATACTTTGGCCACCTAATGCAAAGAACTGACTCATTTGACAAGACCCTGATGCTGGGAAATATTGAGAGCAGAAGGAGAAGGGGACAACAGAGGATGAGATGGCTGGGTGGCATCACCAACTCAATGGACATGAGTTTGAGTTCTGGTGGGCTGCCGTCTATGGGGTCGCACAGAGTCGGACACGACTGAAGCGACTTAGCAGCAGCAGCCTCAGTTCAGAGGTTCAGGTCTGCCCCCTGGTGGAAACCCAAGACTCCACAAGCCACACATCATAGAAGAAAAAGGGAAAGAAATACACAGAAAAAAGAAATCAAACCAACATACAAGCAAAAACAGAACAGACAGATAAAACTCCAAAACACATGGTAAAATAAAACTAAACAGACAAAAGCACACTATGAAACTCACATAATCACAGTCACAAAAAGAGAGGGAATAAAATAAATAACAAAAAGAGGAATCAAAAAGAAGGAAGCAATCAAAGCAATATACAAACCCATAAATGAAAACAAACACTAAAAAGTAGACCAGCAAAAATATAAAATCAAAAACATGGAAAAAATGCAATATAACAAAAAACTTCTATGAATATAAGAAAAAATGTATTTAAAAATAAAAGCATAAAAAATAAAAAATTATGAAAATAGAATAATAAAAAAGAACAATAATAGAACAAAACAAAAAGAAAGAAAAAAATCAAAAGNGCAAAAATACAAAATCAAAAACATGGAAAAAATGCAATATAACAAAAAACTTCTATGAATATAAGAAAAAATGTATTTAAAAATAAAAGCATAAAAAACAAAAAATTATGAAAATAGAATAATAAAAAAGAACAATAATAGAACAAAACAAAAAGAAAGAAAAAAATCAAAAGATGTATGAAGAATATTTTTCTGTGTCCTCAGTTGTATCCTTTCCCTCGTATTGATCTAGAGGTAATCTGCCTACACAGGAATACAACCAATATTTCTAGGAGAGGCTTTGAACTTGCTGAAGGCACTGTGGGGTCAAGTCAGATTGGGTTGTGACTGTGTACACTCCAGCTTGCACTTGCTTCCAAAGTTGTCCATTGCTTCCAAAGTCCTCAGCATCAAGTCAACAGCAGTGAGTTAATCTGTTGCTTCCATGGCTACAGGAGTGAATTCCCTTCCTTTTCTTTTGACACACAGCGCCTGGTGTTCAACTTTGGTTTTGGCCCCACTTCTGTTTGTAGGCTGCCCTCTGGGGCCTGCTTCCCATGCAGACAAGGAGGGGTGAAAGCCATGGCTGCTTACGACTCACTTGGTCAGTTGGGCTGGTAGAGGGAGGGATGTGGCNATGGCTACAGGAGTGAATTCCCTTCCTTTTCTTTTGACACACAGCGCCTGGTGTTCAACTTTGGTTTTGGCCCCACTTCTGTTTGTAGGCTGCCCTCTGGGGCCTGCTTCCCATGCAGACAAGGAGGGGTGAAAGCCATGGCTGCTTACGACTCACTTGGTCAGTTGGGCTGGTAGAGGGAGGGATGTGGCAGATAAAATTAGGATGTGTGGGGAATGCCTGATATTTCATAGGCCTCTGGGAAGTTGCTGCAGCCTGAGATGGATAGTGTGCTTTCTCAGGGGATTTGGCTCTGGGTCATCAGTCCCTCATTCAGTTAGTCAGTTCAGTCGCTCAATCCTATCCGACACTTTGTGACCCCATGGCCTGCCGCACACCAGGCTTCCCTGTCCATCACCAACTTGCAGAGCTTGCTCAAACTCATGTCCCCTGAGTCGGTGATGCCATCCAACCATCTCATCCTCTCATCCCCCTCTCCTCCTGCCTTCAGTCTTTCCCAGCATCAGGGTCTTTTCCAGTGAGTCAGTTCTTCACATNAAAAATATAAAATCAAAAACATGGAAAAAATGCAATATAACAAAAAACTTCTATGAATATAAGAAAAAATGTATTTAAAAATAAAAGCATAAAAAATAAAAAATTATGAAAATAGAATAATAAAAAAGAACAATAATAGAACAAAACAAAAAGAAAGAAAAAAATCAAAAGGTGTATGAAGAATATTTTCCTGTGTCCTCAGTTGTATCCTTTCCCTCGCATTGATCTAGAGGTAATCTGCCTACACAGGAATACAACCAGTATTTCTAGGAGAGGCTTTGAACTTGCTGAAGGCACTGTGGGGTCAAGTCAGATTGGGTTTTGACTGTGTACACTCCAGCTTGCACTTGCTTCCAAAGTTATCCATTGCTTCCAAAGTCCTCAGCATCAAGTCAACATCAGTGAGTTAATCTGTTGCTTCTGTGGCTACAGGAGTGAATTCCCTTCCTTTTCTTTTGACACACAGCGCCTGGTGTTCAACTTTGGTTTTGGCCCCACTTCTGTTTGTAGGCTGCCCTCTGGGGCCTGCTTCCCATCCAGACAAGGAGGGGTGAAAGCCATGGCTGCTTACGACTCACTTGGTCAGTTGGGCTGGTAGAGAGAGGGATGTGGCAGATAATGCGCCTGGTGTTCAACTTTGGTTTTGGCCCCACTTCTGTTTGTAGGCTGCCCTCTGGGGCCTGCTTCCCATCCAGACAAGGAGGGGTGAAAGCCATGGCTGCTTACGACTCACTTGGTCAGTTGGGCTGGTAGAGAGAGGGATGTGGCAGATAAAATTAGGATGTGTGGGGAATGCCTGATATTTCATAGGCCTGTGGGAAGTTGCTGCAGCCTGAGATGGATAGTGTGCTTTCTCAGGGGATTTGGCTCTGGGTCATCAGTCCCTCAGTTCAGTTAGTCAGTTCAGTCGCTCAATCCTATCTGACACTTTGTGACCCCATGGCCTGCTGCACACCAGGCTTCCCTGTCCATCACCAACTTGCAGAGCTTGCTCAAACTCATGTCCACTGAGTCGGTGATGCCATCCAACCATCTCATCCTCTCATCCCCGTCTCCTCCTGCCTTCAGTCTTTCCCAGCATCAGCGTCTTTTCCAGTGAGTCAGTTCTTCACATCAGGTGGTCAAAGTTTGAAAGTTTCAGCTTCAGTGTCAGTACTTCAAATGAATATTCAGGACTGATGTCCTTTAAGATTGACTGGTTGGAACTCCTTGCAGTCCAAGGGACTCTCAAGAGTCTTCTCCAACACCAAAGTTCAAAAGCATCAATTCTTCAGTGTTCAGCTTTCTTTATAGTCCAACTCTCACATCCACACATAACCACTGGAAAACCATGGCTTTGACTAGATGACCTTTGTTGGCAAAGTAATGCCTCTGCTTTTTAATAAGCTGTCTAGGTTGGTCATAGTTTTCCTTCCAAGGAGCAAGCATCTTTTAATTTCATGGCTGTAGTCACCTTCTGCACTGATTTTGGAGTCCAAGAAAATAAAGTCTCTCACTGCTTCCATTGTTTCCCCATCTCTTTGCCATGAAGTGATGGGACTCTGATATGGCCATAATTCTTGCAGCAGAGGCTATCCATCTACCTGCACACTTTGCACTGCCAGGGTCCCTGCAAGGCAAGCAGCGATGCCACCTTCACACTCAATTCTCACGGGATCAGAGCTGCCACAGGCAGGAAAGAAAAAAAAAGTCTTGCATCTATGTGAGCAGGGCCGTTTCAGTCACGTTCAACTCTCTGCAACCTTATAGACTGTGGCCTGCTAGGCTTCTCTATCAAGTGGGTTCTCCAGGCAAGAATACTGGAGTATATTGGCCAATACTGGTTGCCATAACCTTATAGAGCACTTCTTTCCTGCTGCCCTAGCCACCAACTCCCCTGAGTACCTGGTGCTGCCAGAACCCCTACAACCCAAGCAGCTGCATCCCCTCCACACCTGGCATTCACAGGGGCAAACCCAAGTCCTCCAGGGCAGCTATAGGAGCAAACCCCAGTGGATGATTCACATGCAGAGGTGGGAATAAAACCACAATTGAAACCTAAGGGCAGTGTGGCTAAGGAAGAAGACTCAAAACCTTCCCACCAGCTGTATAAGCTGCAGATTAAATACACAGTCAACTAGACAGACTCTGTGTCTATAGAATATATAAAAGAACATCGAGAGCTCCCACAAAAGAAAACACACTAGTTCTGATAGCTGTGGACGTTGGAGGCAAAAACACACAAGAGTAGGACCAGATTAGAATCTGAGCTGCTCTCACAGCAGGTCCAGAGATGAACACAGTGTTGGAGGAAATCCTAGGGAGGTGAGGTGGACTGTGTTGCCAAGGGAGGAAAAGGACTCTGATAGCAGTGACTCAAGAAAAACATTTATTATTCTTACGTTTTGACTTACTCTATAGATTCTTTTGGATTTTCCCCCCTTTTTTCTCCTTTATTTTCCCCTCTCTGTTGTAGTTGTTGATTTTATTGGCACTATGAAATCTAATTAAGCTTTTGAGCTTTTTAAAATATTTTTTTTCTCAGTCACATTTTTTATTGTTGTTATAAACCTCTGCCTCTACATTGGGCTTTTGCAGTTCTGTGGAGTTCTCCTCCCCTCTTTTTTTCTTCCTTTTCTCTTTTTTTTAATTTTTAATTTTTAAACCTGTTATTATTATTTCTACATTTATTCCTTTCTCTGCTTTTCCTACTGTTCTTTTCCCCTTGTATGTAATCTTTAATATATATAAATCTTCTTTATCTACCTCTATTTAACTTTGCAAATCTATTCTTTCCTTCTTTTTTTTCTTTTCTTTCCCCTCAACATATTTGTTAATTTTATTTTCATTGCTTTATTCCCCAGTTGGCACCTTGTTTTAGTTTGTTTTCCAGTATGTGCTTTAGTTAGTTTTGTTCTTAACTGGTAGAACAATTTTTGGTTTCCTTTGTTCACTGGGCCAATCTATTGTCCTTTATTTTTGTTGGACTGTTTTGATTTTGCTTATGGGTTTATATGTTTACATGTACATTCAGTTACACTGTTTATTGTTGTTATAAACCTCTGCCTCTACACTGGGCTTTGCAGTTCTGTGGAGTTTCCTTTTTTTTTTTTCTTTTCTCTTTTTTGAATTTAATTTTTAAAACCTATTATTATTTTTTCTACATTTATGTCTTTGTTTGTTTTTCCTACTGTGCTTTTCTCCTTGCAGTTAACCTTTAATGGCAAAACCAATACAATATTGTAAAGTAAAAAGAATTAAAAAAAATTTTTTTTAATGTATATAAATCTTTATCTATCTCTATTTAACTTTCTGGTGGCTCAGACAGTAAAGTGTCTGTATTACCACAGAACTCATTTGAATACAAGACCTGGAATCACCCAACCACCAGTAGCACCCTGTGCAGGATGCCTCATCTAAACACCAAACAAACAAGCAAAAACCCAATCATCAGCAGACAGGATTGCCACCACACTCAGCTTTGCCCATCAGAGGGAAAACTCAGCACAAATCTCAGCACAAATCTCACCATATAGGAAGCTTACACAAACCACTGGACCAAGCTTAGGAGGGCAGAAATGAAAAGAAAGAAAGAATTCAGCCTTGAAGTCTGGGAAAAGGAGACCTCAAACACAATAAATTTTATATATATATTACACAAATGAATGAAGTAAGCTTTATTCCCCACTTAGCACCTTGCTTTAGTTTTGTTTTTCCATTCATACTTTAGTTAGTTTTGTTCTTAACTGGAAAATATATAATTTTTGATTTCCTTTGTTTGCTGGTCAGTCTACTGCACTTTATTTAAGTTGGATTGTTTTGACTTTGCTTATGGGTGTATATGTATATGTGTATATTCTATTATTTTAATTACTATTTGCATGATTTTATAACTGCCATTTGTCTGAGGTTCATCTTTGGTTTCTCATTTTTGGGTATTTGTTTTAATCTTACTTAATATGATAACAAGCCACTTCTGGAATCTTCTACCTGACCAGAGATCAAGCCCTGAACCTTTGGAGTGGGAGCATTGACTCCAAGACCTGAGATTACCAGAGAACTCATTTGAATACAAGACCTGGAATCACCCAACCACCAGTAGCACCCTGTGCAGGATGCCTCATCTAAACAACAAACAAACAAGCGAAAACCCAATCATTAGCAGACATGATTACCACCACACTCAGCTTTGCCCATCAGAGGGAAAAACAAACAAGCANTGACTCCAAGACCTGAGATTACCAGAGAACTCATTTGAATACAAGACCTGGAATCACCCAACCACCAGTAGCACCCTGTGCAGGATGCCTCATCTAAACAACAAACAAACAAGCGAAAACCCAATCATTAGCAGACATGATTACCACCACACTCAGCTTTGCCCATCAGAGGGAAAAACAAACAAGCAAAACTTAGCACAAATCTTACCATATAGGAAGCTTACACAAACCACTGGACCAAGCTTTGGAGGGCAGAAATGAAAAAAAAGAAAGAATTCAACCCTGAAGTCTGGGAAAAGGAGACCTCAAACACAATAAATTATATATATATATATATTACACAAATGAATGAACAAATTGGAAACACAGAAGTCCAAATAAGTGAAGAGGAAATAGGCAAACTACCTGAAAAAGAATTCAGAATAATGACAGTAAAGATTATCAAAAACCTTGAAAACAAAATGGAGAAAATGCAAGAATCAATTAACAAAGACCTAGAAGAATTAAAGAACAAACATACAGACAAACAACACAATTACTGAAATCAAAAATACTCTGGCAGGATGCAATAGCAGAATATCTGAAGAAGAAGAATGAATCAGTGAGTTTGAAGATAAAATGGTGGAAATAACTTCTGAAGATCAGAATAAACTAAAAAGAATGAGAAGAACTGAGGATATTCTTAGAGACCTCTAGGACAATACCAAACACACCAACATTCAAATTATAGGGGTCCCAGAAGAAGAAGAGAAAAAGAAAGGGTATGAGAAAATTTTTGTAGAGATTATAGTTGAAAATTTCCCCAACATGGAAAAGAAAATAGTCAATCAAGTCCAAGAGGCACAGAGCGTCCTGTATAAGATAAACCAAGGAGAAACATGCCAAGACACATACTAATCAAACTAACAAAGATTAAACACAGAGAAAGAATATTAAAAGCAGCAAGGGAAAAGCAACAAGTAACATACAAGGGAAACCCCATATGTTTAACAGCTGATCTTCAGTAGAAATTCTGTATGCCAGAAGGGAATGGCAGGATATATTTAAAGTACTGAAAGGGAAAAATCTACAATCAAGATTACTGTACCTGGCAAGGATTTCGTGCAAAATTGATGGATTCGGACACGACTGAGCAACTGAACTGAACAGTCTTCCGTGATCTTGGCCTCCTGATATTCACATTATTCTGCAATCTGCTCCCCTTGTGTGTGAGCTGGATCTAGCAACTCACTTCTAGCAAACAGCATACACCAAAGGGGATAGGATGCTGTTTCTGAGATTAGGTTATAACTACTGTGACTTCTACTGCGACTTCTGTCTTGCTTGTTCTCTCTCTTTGGCTCTTCTCATGTACTCGCTATCATGAATCAAGTTGCAGAAACATCTTTATATGTTTCTCATTGGGTTTACCTTATATGGGAGTAAAAAACTAGCAAAACAGGAAAACAGCCCTACCCGTTAGCAGACAGGCTGCCCAAAGGCAAACAAAACTGAGAGACACCTCAAAACACACCACTGGGTGTGGCACTCCCCTTAAGAGTGTCACACCCCCCCTTAAAAATGCACTCCCCTTAAAAGAGACTTTTTATATGGGAGTCTCTGGGCTTCCTAGACTTGGGTGGCTATTTCCATTCCCATGTTAGAGAAGTTCTCAACTCTAATTTCCTTAAATATTTACTCATATCCTTTCTTTTTCTCTGCTTCTTCTTAGACCCTATAATTCAAATATTGGTGCACTTTTGGCTTTTCCAGTTGTCTCTGAGGCTGTCCTCATTTTTTATTCTTTTATCTTTATCCTGTTTTGCTTCAGTTATTTCCACTATTCTATCTTCCGGCTCACCAATCTGTTCTTCTACCTGAGTTATTCTGCTATTAGTTCCCTCTTGCGTATTTTTTTTTTATCTCTGTTATCATGTTGTTCATTAGTGATTGCATATTATTTATTTATTCCAGTCCTTGTTAAACATTTCTTGTAACTTCTTGATTCATGCCTCATTCTNTGTTCTTCTACCTGAGTTATTCTGCTATTAGTTCCCTCTTGCATATTTTTTTTTATCTCTGTTATCATGTTGTTCATTAGTGATTGCATATTATTTATTTATTCCAGTCCTTGTTAAACATTTCTTGTAACTTCTTGATTCATGCCTCATTCTGTTTAGCTGCGCCTCCATTTTATTTCTGAGATTTTGGATATCTTTGCTATCATTTTTCTGAATTCTTTTTCAGGTAGATTGCATATTTCCTCATCATTTGTTTGGTCCTGTAGAATTTTCCCATGTTCCTTCATCTGCGGCTTGTTTCTCTGTCTTTTCATTTTATTTAATTTACTGTGTTGGGGTCTCCTTTCTGCAGGCTAGAAGGCTGTAGTTCCTCTTATTTGTAGGGTCTACCACATGGGTGGGGTTGGACTAGTGCCTTGAGAAGGTTCCCTGGTAGTGAAGACTACTGCCTGTATTCTGGTGGGTAGAGCTGGATCTTGTCTTTCTTAAGAGGAGTGCCACATGCAGTGGTGTGTTTTGAGGTGTCTCTCCGTTTTGTGTGTCTTTGGGCAGCCTGTCTGCTAACGAGCAGGGTTGTTTTTCTGTTTTGCTACTTTTTAACATGAAGCATTTGGCACTGGAGCCTGTTGGCCTTGGAATGGGGCGAGATCTTAGTGTTGAAACGGAGCCCTTTGGGAAAATTCTCACTGATTAACATTCCACGGGGACAGGAGATCTCCGGTTGCCAACATCCTCAATTTGAGTCTCCCAGTTCAGTGCTCTTGCCTGGAAAATCCCATGGGCGGAGGAGCCTGGTAGGCTGCAGTCCATGGGGTCGCTAAGAGTCAGACACGACTGAGCGACTTCACTTTCACTTTTCACTTTCATGCACTAGAGAAGGAGATGGCATCCCACTCCAGTGTTCTTGCCTGGAGACTCCCGGGGACGGGGAGCCTGGTGGGCTGCCGTCTATGGGGTCGCACAGAGTCGGACACGACTGAAGCGACTTAGCAGCAGCAGCCTCAGTTCAGAGGTTCAGGTCTGCCCCCTGGTGGAAACCCAAGACTCCACAAGCCACACATCATAGAAGAAAAAGGGAAAGAAATACATAGAAAAAAGAAATCAAACCAACATACAAGCAAAAACAGAACAGACAGATAAAACTCCAAAACACATGGTAAAATAAAACTAAACAGACAAAAGCACACTATGAAACTCACATAATCACAGTCACAAAAAGAGAGGGAATAAAATAAATAACAAAAAGAGGAATCAAAAAGAAGGAAGCAATCAAAGCAATATACAAACCCATAAATGAAAACAAACACTAAAAAGTAGACCAGCAAAAATATAAAATCAAAAACATGGAAAAAATGCAATATAACAAAAAACTTCTATGAATATAAGAAAAAATGTATTTAAAAATAAAAGCATAAAAAATAAAAAATTATGAAAATAGAATAATAAAAAAGAACAATAATAGAACAAAACAAAAAGAAAGAAAAAAATCAAAAGATGTATGAAGAATATTTTTCTGTGTCCTCAGTTGTATCCTTTCCCTCGTATTGATCTAGAGGTAATCTGCCTACACAGGAATACAACCAATATTTCTAGGAGAGGCTTTGAACTTGCTGAAGGCACTGTGGGGTCAAGTCAGATTGGGTTGTGACTGTGTACACTCCAGCTTGCACTTGCTTCCAAAGTTATCCATTGCTTCCAAAGTCCTCAGCATCAAGTCAACATCAGTGAGTTAATCTGTTGCTTCTGTGGCTACAGGAGTGAATTCCCTTCCTTTTCTTTTGACACACAGCGCCTGGTGTTCAACTTTGGTTTTGGCCCCACTTCTGTTTGTAGGCTGCCCTCTGGGGCCTGCTTCCCATCCAGACAAGGAGGGGTGAAAGCCATGGCTGCTTACGACTCACTTGGTCAGTTGGGCTGGTAGAGGGAGGGATGTGGCAGATAAAATTAGGATGTGTGGGGAATGCCTGATATTTCATAGGCCTCTGGGAAGTTGCTGCAGCCTGAGATGGATAGTGTGCTTTCTCAGGGGATTTGGCTCTGGGTCATCAGTCCCTCATTCAGTTAGTCAGTTCAGTCGCTCAATCCTATCCGACACTTTGTGACCCCATGGCCTGCCGCACACCAGGCTTCCCTGTCCATCACCAACTTGCAGAGCTTGCTCAAACTCATGTCCCCTGAGTCGGTGATGCCATCCAACCATCTCATCCTCTCATCCCCCTCTCCTCCTGCCTTCAGTCTTTCCCAGCATCAGGGTCTTTTCCAGTGAGTCAGTTCTTCACATCAGGTGGTCAAAGTTTGAAAGTTTCAGCTTCAGTGTCAGTACTTCAAATGAATATTCAGGACTGATGTCCTTTAAGATTGATTGGTTGGAACTCCTTGCAGTCCAAGGGACTCTCAAGAGTCTTCTCCAACACCAAAGTTCAAAAGCATCAATTCTTCAGTGTTCAGCTTTCTTTATAGTCCAACTCTCACATCCACACATAACCACTGGAAAACCATGGCTTTGACTAGATGACCTTTGTTGGCAAAGTAATGCCTCTGCTTTTTAATAAGCTGTCTAGGTTGGTCATAGTTTTCCTTCCAAGGAGCAAGCATCTTTTAATTTCATGGCTGTAGTCACCTTCTGCACTGATTTTGGAGTCCAAGAAAATAAATTCTCTCACTGCTTCCATTGTTTCCCCATCTCTTTGCCATGAAGTGATGGGACTCTGATATGGCCATAATTCTTGCAGCAGAGGCTATCCATCTACCTGCACACTTTGCACTGCCAGGGTCCCTGCAAGGCAAGCAGCGATGCCACCTTCACACTCAATTCTCACGGGATCAGAGCTGCCACAGGCAGGAAAGAAAAAAAAAGTCTTGCATCTATGTGAGCAGGGCCGTTTCAGTCACGTTCAACTCTTTGCAACCCTATAGACTGTGGCCTGCGAGGCTTCTCTATCAAGTGGGTTCTCCAGGCAAGAATACTGGAGTATATTGGCCAATACTGGTTGCCATAACCTTATAGAGCACTTCTTTCCTGCTGCCCTAGCCACCAACTCCCCTGAGTACCTGGTGCTGCCAGAACCCCTACGACCCAAGCAGCTGCATCCCCTCCACACCTGGCATTCACAGGGGCAAACCCAAGTCCTCCAGGGCAGCTATAGGAGCAAACCCCAGTGGATGATTCACATGCAGAGGTGGGAATAAAACCACAATTGAAACCTAAGGGCAGTGTGGCTAAGGAAGAAGACTCAAAACCTTCCCACCAGCTGTATAAGCTGCAGATTAAATACACAGTCAACTAGACAGACTCTGTGTCTATAGAATATATAAAAGAACATCGAGAGCTCCCACAAAAGAAAACACACTAGTTCTGATAGCTGTGGACGTTGGAGGCAAAAACACACAAGAGTAGGACCAGATTAGAATCTGAGCTGCTCTCACAGCAGGTCCAGAGATGAACACAGTGTTGGAGGAAATCCTAGGGAGGTGAGGTGGACTGTGTTGCCAAGGGAGGAAAAGGACTCTGATAGCAGTGACTCAAGAAAAACATTTATTATTCTTACGTTTTGACTTACTCTATAGATTCTTTTGGATTTTCCCCCCTTTTTTCTCCTTTATTTTCCCCTCTCTGTTGTAGTTGTTGATTTTATTGGCACTATGAAATCTAATTAAGCTTTTGAGCTTTTTAAAATATTTTTTTTCTCAGTCACATTTTTTATTGTTGTTATAAACCTCTGCCTCTACATTGGGCTTTTGCAGTTCTGTGGAGTTCTCCTCCCCTCTTTTTTTCTTCCTTTTCTCTTTTTTTTAATTTTTAATTTTTAAACCTGTTATTATTATTTCTACATTTATTCCTTTCTCTGCTTTTCCTACTGTTCTTTTCCCCTTGTATGTAATCTTTAATATATATAAATCTTCTTTATCTACCTCTATTTAACTTTGCAAATCTATTCTTTCCTTCTTTTTTTTTCTTTTCTTTCCCCTCAACATATTTGTTAATTTTATTTTCATTGCTTTATTCCCCAGTTGGCACCTTGTTTTAGTTTGTTTTCCAGTATGTGCTTTAGTTAGTTTTGTTCTTAACTGGTAGAACAATTTTTGGTTTCCTTTGTTCACTGGGCCAATCTATTGTCCTTTATTTTTGTTGGACTGTTTTGATTTTGTTTATGGGTTTGTATGTTTACATGTACATTCAGTTACACTGTTTATTGTTGTTATAAACCTCTGCCTCTACACTGGGCTTTGCAGTTCTGTGGAGTTTCCTTTTTTTTTTTTCTTTTCTCTTTTTTGAATTTAATTTTTAAAACCTATTATTATTTTTTCTACATTTATGTCTTTGTTTGTTTTTCCTACTGTGCTTTTCTCCTTGCAGTTAACCTTTAATGGCAAAACCAATACAATATTGTAAAGTAAAAAGAATTAAAAAAAATTTTTTTTAATGTATATAAATCTTTATCTATCTCTATTTAACTTTCTGGTGGCTCAGACAGTAAAGTGTCTGCCTGCAATGCGGGAGAGCCGGGTTCAATCCCTGTATTGGGAAGATCCCCTGGAGAAGGAAATGGCAACCCACTCTTGCCACTCTTACCTGGAAAATTCCATGGACTGAGGAGCCTGGTAGGCTATAGTCCATGGGGTCACAAAGAATCAGATACAACTGAGCAACTTCACATTTAACTTTCATATCTATTCTTTATTTATTTTCTTTCCTTTCAACCTATTTGTTAGTTTTATTTTCATTGCTTTATTCCCCAATTGGCAGCTTGCTTTAGTTTTGTTTTCCAGTTTGTGCTTTAGTTTTTTGTTCTTAACTGATAGATATAATTTTTGGTTCCTTTGTTCACTGGGTCAATCTATTGCACTTTATTTTTGTTGGACTGTTTTGATTTTGCTTATGAGTGTATACGTATATTTTCAGTTACACTTTTTACTGTTATAAACCTCTGCCTCTACATTGGGCTTTTGCAGTTCTGTGAAGTTATCCTTTTTTTTTTTTAATTTTATTTTTTTCTTTTCTCCTTTTTATAATTTTAACTTTTTAAAACTTATTATATTTTTTCTAGATTTATTCCTTTATTTGCCTTTCCTCCTGTGTTTTTCCTCTTGCAGTTAATCTTTAATATATATAAATTATTTTCATCTACCTCTGTTTAGCTTTACAAATTTATTATTTCTTTTCTTTCCTTTCAACATATTTGTTAGTTTTGTTTTTGAAGCTTTATTCCCCACTTAGCACCTTGCTTTAGTTTTGTTTTTCCATTCATACTTTAGTTAGTTTTGTTCTTAACTGGAAAATATATAATTTTTGATTTCCTTTGTTTGCTGGTCAGTCTACTGCACTTTATTTAAGTTGGATTGTTTTGACTTTGCTTATGGGTGTATATGTATATGTGTATATTATATTATTTTAATTACTATTTGCATATTTTAACTTTTTAAAACTTATTATATTTTTTCTAGATTTATTCCTTTATTTGCCTTTCCTCCTGTGTTTTTCCTCTTGCAGTTAATCTTTAATGTATATAAATTATTTTCATCTACCTCTATTTAGCTTTACAAATTTATTATTTCTTTTCTTTCCTTCTTTCCTTTCCTTTCAACATATTTGTTAGTTTTGTTTTTGAAGCTTTATTCCCCACTTAGCACCTTGCTTTAGTTTTGTTTTTCCATTCATACTTTAGTTAGTTTTGTTCTTAACTGGAAAATATATAATTTTTGATTTCCTTTGTTTGCTGGTCAGTCTACTGCACTTTATTTAAGTTGGATTGTTTTGACTTTGCTTATGGGTGTATATGTATATGTGTATATTATATTATTTTAATTACTATTTGCATGATTTTATAACTGCCATTTGTCTGGGGTTCATCTTTGGTTTCTCATTTTTGGGTATTTGTTTTAATCTTACTTAATGTGATAACAAACCACTTCTGGAATCTTCGTACCTGACCAGAGATCAAGCCCTGAACCTTTGGAGTGGGAGCACTGACTCCAAGACCTGAGATTACCACAGAACTCATTTGAATACAAGACCTGGAATCACCCAACCACCAGTAGCACCCTGTGCAGGATGCCTCATCTAAACACCAAACAAACAAGCAAAAACCCAATCATCAGCAGACAGGATTGCCACCACACTCAGCTTTGCCCATCAGAGGGAAAACTCAGCACAAATCTCAGCACA
This sequence comes from Oreotragus oreotragus, assembly GCA_006410675.1. Classification (NCBI taxonomy): domain Eukaryota; kingdom Metazoa; phylum Chordata; class Mammalia; order Artiodactyla; family Bovidae; genus Oreotragus; species Oreotragus oreotragus. The sequence continues at coordinate 285,339 of SJYX01005955.1, read as the reverse complement.
AATCTCACCATATAGGAAGCTTACACAAACCACTGGACCAAGCTTAGGAGGGCAGAAATGAAAAGAAAGAAAGAATTCAGCCTTGAAGTCTGGGAAAAGGAGACCTCAAACACAATAAATTTTATATATATATTACACAAATGAATGAAGAAATTGGAAACACAGAAGTCCAAATAAGTGAAGAGGAAATAGGCAAACTACCTGAAAAAGAATTCAGAATAATGACAGTAAAGATTATCAAAAACCTTGAAAACAAAATGGAGAAAATGCAAGAATCAATTAACAAAGACCTAGAAGAATTAAAGAACAAACATACAGACAAACAACACAATTACTGAAATCAAAAATACTCTGGCAGGATGCAATAGCAGAATATCTGAAGAAGAAGAATGAATCAGTGAGTTTGAAGATAAAATGGTGGAAATAACTTCTGAAGATCAGAATAAACTAAAAAGAATGAGAAGAACTGAGGATATTCTTAGAGACCTCTAGGACAATACCAAACACACCAACATTCAAATTATAGGGGTCCCAGAAGAAGAAGAGAAAAAGAAAGGGTATGAGAAAATTTTTGTAGAGATTATAGTTGAAAATTTCCCCAACATGGAAAAGAAAATAGTCAATCAAGTCCAAGAGGCACAGAGCGTCCTGTATAAGATAAACCAAGGAGAAACATGCCAAGACACATACTAATCAAACTAACAAAGACTAAACACAGAGAAAGAATATTAAAAGCAGCAAGGGAAAAGCAACAAGTAACATACAAGGGAAACCCCATATGTTTAACAGCTGATCTTCAGTAGAAATTCTGTATGCCAGAAGGGAATGGCAGGATATATTTAAAGTACTGAAAGGGAAAAATCTACAATCAAGATTACTGTACCTGGCAAGGATTTCGTGCAAAATTGATGGAGAAATCAAAAGCTTTTCAGACAAGTAAAAGTTACAAGAATACAGAATCACCAAACCAGCTTTACAACAAATGTTAAAGGGACTTATATAGTCATGAAATACAAGAGAAGGAAAAAGATCAACAGAATCAATCCCAAACAATTAAGAAAATGGCAATAGGAACATATATATCAATAATTACTTTAAATGTAAATGGATTAAGTGCTCCAACCAAAAGAAACAGACTGGCTGAATGGATGCAAAAATAAGACCAATACATATTCTGTCTACAGGAAACCCATTTCTGACCTAAAGACACATATAGACTGAAAGTGAGAGGATGGAAAAATATATTCCATGCAAATGGGAAGCAAAAAAACCCTGGAGTAGCAATCTTCATATCAGACAAAATAGACCTTAAAATAAAGAAGATTACAAGTGATAAGGAAGGACACTACATAATGATCAAAGGATCAATCCAAGAGGAAGACATAACAATTGTAAATATCTATGCACCCAATATAGGAGCACCTCAATACATAAGACAAACACTAACAGACAGAAAAGGAGAAATTGACAGTAACACAATAATAGTAGGAGACTTTTTAACACCCCACTCACACCAATGGACAGATCATCAAAACAGAAATTAACAAGGAAACACAAGTCTTAAATGATACATTAGATGAGATGGATCTCATTGATATCTTCAGGACATTCCATCCAAATGCAGAAGAATACATCTTCTTCTCAAGTGCACATGGAACATTCTCCAGAATAGATCACATCTTGGGTTACAAATCAAACCTCAGTAAATTTAAGAAAGTTGAAATAGTATCAAGCATCTTCTCCAACCACAACACTGTGAGACTAGATATCAATTACAAGAAAAAAAACTGTAAGAAACACAAACACATGGTGATTAAGCAATACATTTCTAAATAACCAACACGTTACTGAAGAAATCAAAAGGGAAATTAAAAAATTTCTAGAAATGAATGACAAAGAAAATACGACAACTCAAAACCTATCAGATGCAGCAAAAGCAGTTCTAAGAAGGAAGTTTATAGCAATACAATCCTATCTCAAGAAACTAGAAAAAAATAGAATAGACAACCTAAGTTTACACCTAAAACAACTGGGGGTGGGGGAAGAATAAAAACCTTCAAAATTACTAGAAGGAAAAAAGTTATAAAGATCCAAGCAGAAATAAATGTAAAAGAAATGAAAGAAGCAGTAGCAATGATTAATAAAACTAAATGTTGTTTTTTGAGAAGATAAACAAAATTGACAAACATTTGGCAAGACTCATCAAGAAAAAAAGAAAAAAGAGTCAAATCAATAAAATTAGAAATGAAAAGGGAGAGGTTACAGTAGACAATGCAGAAATACAAAGGATTATAAGAGACTATTATGAACAACTATATGGAAATAAAATTGATAACCTGGAAGAAATCAACAGATTCTTAGACAAATTCAATCTTCCAAGACTGAACCAGGAAGAAATAGAAATTATGAACAATCCAGTTACAAGCACTGAAATTGAAGCTGTAATCAAAATTCTCCCAAAAAATAAAAGCCCGGGACCAGATGGCTTCACAGGAGAATTATGTCAAACATTTAGAGAAGAGCTAATGCCTATCCTTCTGAAACTCTTTCAGAAAATTACAGAGGAGGGAACACTTCCAATCTCATTCTATGAGGCCATCATCAGCATGATAAAAACCAGACAAAGAACACAAAAAAGTAAACTACAGGCCAATATCACTGATGAACATAGATGCAAAAATCCTCAACAAAACTACCAAACAGAATTCAACAACACATCAAAAAGCTCATACACCATCATCAATTGGGTTTATTCAAGGATTTTTCAATATACGCAAATCAATCAATGTGATACACCATATTAACAAATTGAAAGATGAAAACCATATGATTATCTCAATAGATGCAGAAAAAGCCTTTGACAAAATTCAGCAATCATTTATGATTAAAACTCTTCAAAAAATGGGCATAGAAGGAACCTACCTCAACATAGTAAAGGCCATATATAAGCCTACAGCAAACATTATTCTCAGTGGTGAAAAACTGAAAGCATTCCCCATAAGATCAGGAACAAAACAAGGGTCGACTTTCACCACTATTATTCAACATAGTTCTGAAAGTCCTAGCTACAACCATCAGAGAAGAAAAAGAAATAAAAATAATCTAGATGGGAAAAGAAGTAAAGCTCTCACTGTTTGCAGATGACATGATACTGTACATTGAAAACTCAAAAGACAGTATCAGAAAATACCTAGAGTTAATCAGTGAATTTAGCAAAGTTACAGGGTATAAAATCAATACACAGAAATCACTTGCATGTCTATATACTAACAATGAAATATCAGAAACAGAAATTAAGGAATCAATCCCATTGCAACAAAAGGAATTAAATATCTAGGAGTGGCACCCCCCTCCAGTACTCTTGCCTGGAAAATCCCATGGATGGAAAAGCCTGGTAGGCTACAGTCCATGGGGTCGCAAAGAGTCAGACACGACTAAGCGACCTCACTTTCACTTTTCATTTTCATGCATTGGAGAAGGAAATGGCAACCTACTTCAGTGTTCTTGCCTGGAGAATCCCAGGGACCGGGGAGCCTGGTGGGCTGTCGTCTATGGGGTCGCACAGAGTAAGACACGACTGAAGTGACTTAGCAGCAGCAGCAGCCTGTTTTTTGGAGGAGGCAATGGCACCCCACTCCAGTACTCCTGCCTGGAAAATCCCGTGGACAGAGGAGCCTGGTGGGCTGCAGTCCATGGGGTC
>SJYX01005955.1:259934-274655 GCA_006410675.1 Oreotragus oreotragus | reverse complement strand
CTAGTCAAGACTATGGTTTTTCCTGTGGTCATGTATGCATGTGAGAGCTGGATTGTGAAGAAGGCTGAGCGCTGACGAATTGACGCTTTTGAACTGTGGTGTTGGAGAAGACTCTTGAGAGGCCCTTGGACTGCAAGGAGATCCAACCAGTCCATTCTGAAGGAGATCAACCCTGGGATTTCTTTGGAAGGAATGATGCTAAAGCTGAAACTCCAGTACTTTGGCCACCTCATGCGAAGAGTTGACTCATTGGAGAAGACTCTGATCCTGGGAGGGATTGGGGGCAGGAGGAGAAGGGGACGATCGAGGACGAGATGGCTGGATGGCATCACTGACTTGATGGACGTGAGTCTGAGTGAACTCCGGGAGTTGGTGATGGACAGGAAGGCCTGGGGTGCTGCGATTCATGGGGTTGCAAAGAGTCGGACACAACTGAGCGACTGAACTGAACTGAACTGAGATCACTTACAGCACTGCTCATGCATGTCACAAGGTTAATGTTATAGCTGAAATATTTTAGTACTGTGCATGTGCATCACAAGGTACTTGCTTGGTCATAGGCTACTTTGTGTGATACACCTGTGTGAGCTTCACCATGAAAGCCTGGCTGCTGCTGCACTGGGGTACGTTGGATCAACATCATGGTTATAGTATGTGAGTTTATGCTATGTCTCCATTATGGCTGTGTTCTGGTTATGTTATGGCTGCTGTGTCAGCTAGGAGAGAAGAAATGTGTCTGCAGTTCCTATAGCTCCTTGAGTCTCATTCCAGCCTTTTATCTCACACCTTGCCCACTCTGGGTTCAGCGAACAGTGCAGACAGTGTGAACAGGGTCAGCAATGCAGAAATCAACCCTGAATATTCATCAGCGGGACTGATGTTGAAGCTGAAGCTCTAATACTTTAGCCACCTCATGTGAAGAGCTTACTCATTGGAAAAGACCCTGATGCTGGGAAAGACTGAGGGCAAGAGGAGAAGAGGGTGGCAGAGAAGAGATGGTCAGATAGCATCACTGACTCTATGGACATGAGTTTGAGCAAGCTCTGGGAGATAGTGAAAGACAGGGAAGCCTGGTGTACTGTAGTTCATGGAGTCACGAACAGTCAGACACAACTTAGGGCCTGAGCAACAATGACACCAGTCCCTCCGTAGTGCTAGGCTGCACAGCCTCCCAAGGTGTGGTCAGTGATGTGCACATGTCCATTACGTGGTAGCAGCTGTGGTGGCCACTACAATACCAGCATGCCCACCTCTTGGACTGGAGACTGACCACAGCTGTGTCCTGCCCTGCCTCTGGCACTTGAACGGTGCAACCTGTTCTCCACCTCTATGGGTGAAGATTACTGCAGCCATATCCCTGCTTGCCTCTTGCACTTTGCCTATGACTAGTGCTCCCATCTTTGGGGTTGGAGACTGACTGTAGCCATGTCTCACCCTGCCTATGGCACTCATCAAGGTGGTGATTTGCCATCTGTGAGTACATGGAGTTAGAGCATCCCTGTGACAATGATCTCTTGCCTCTCCGGCAGGCTTAGTCTTTTTCCTGGACCCCCTCAGTTGTGTCATATTAGTCCTCTCAGACTGTCTTCATGACACTTAACCCCAGTGCCCTCCCTGGGTTGTAACCTCCAAAGCCTTGGCCTTAGAACTCAGCTCCCCACCCCCTCCCCGGTAGGCATGCAGACACACATCTCAGGATGGGTATTGGAAGTTGGCTTTGATCTCTGTTCAGAATTCTCTCCATTCTGCCTTCTGCACACCAGTTGCTGTGCTCTCCTCTGGGTTTCTGAACTGCACCCTTGTCCCTGCACAAGAGAGGGTTTCCATGTGTGCAGAAACTTTTCCTCCTTCACAGCTCCTTCCCAGATATTCAGGTTCTGTCTGGATTCCTTTGTCTCTCTCTCTTTTTATTTTTCTCCTTATTTATTTTACCCTATCCCTTTATGTGGGGATTAGTGTGCCTTTTTGGAAGACAGACATTTTCTGCTAGCATTCAGTAGGTATTCTGTAGGAATGGTTCACATGCGTACGTATTTTTGATGTAGGGAGAAAGGTGATCTCTGTGTCTTACTCCTCACCATCTTGCCTGAAATCCCTCTGAAATGCCTCAAAAGATTTTTCTACATCTACTGAGGTGATCATATTGTTTTTATCCTTCAAGTTGTAATATGGTGCATCACATTGATAGATTTATGTATATTAAAAATTCTTGCATCCCTTGGATATATCCCACTTGATCGTGGTCTGTGATCCTTTTCCTTTTAATGTGTTGTTGGATTTGGTTTGCTAGTATTTTGTTGAGGATTTTTTGCATCTATATTTACCAATGATATTGGCCTATAATTTTTTTGAGGTATCTTTGTCTTTTGGTATTAGGGTGATAGTGGCCTCATAAAATGAGTTTGGGAGTGTTTCTCCCTCTGCAATTTTTTGGAAGAGTTTGAGAAAGATAGGTGTTAGCTCTTTTCTAAATGTTTGATAGAATTTCCCTGTGAAGCCATCTAGTCCTGGAATTCTGTTTCTTGAAAGATTTTAAAACACAGTTTCAATTTCAGTGCTTGTGATTAGTCTGTTCACATTTTCTATTTCTTCCTGCTTCAGTCTTGGAAGATTGTTCTTTTCTAAGAATTTGTCCATTTCTTCCAGGTTGTTCATTTTATTGGCATATGGTTATTTATAGTAGTCTCTTATGATTCCTTGCATTTCTTGCAGTGTCAGCTGTATCTTCTTTTTCATTTCTAATTTTATTGATTCCAGGCTCCTTCCTTTTTTCTTGATGAGTCTGGCTAAAGGTTTATCAACACTGTTCATCTTCTCAAAGAACCTGCTTTTAGCTTCATTGATCTTTGCTATTGTTTTCTTAATTTCTATTTCATTTATTTTTTATTCTTTTGTTTGAGATGAGATGTTTGAGATGTGTATAAAAATCAATACCAAGGTACATGTCAAGGAAATTTTTTCCTACATTTTCCCTCAGAGTTCATGTCTTCAGATCTTACATTTATATTTTTATTTAGAGTTAATTTTTGTGAATGGTGTAAGATATGAACCAACTTTTATTATTGTGCATGTGAATATCCAATATTTCCAGCACTATTTACTGTCTTTTCCCCATTAAGTATTCTTGACTGCCCTGTCAAATATTAGTTGATTGTATATGCTTGAGTTTATTTGGGGGCTCTTGATTTTGTTCCATTTCTTTATTTGTTTTTATGCCAGTACCATACTATTTTAATTACCACAACTTTATAATTATGGAGCTTCTTTGGTGGCTCAGACTGTAAAGAATCCTCTTGTCAATGCAAGAGACACCAGGACCATACTATTTTAATTATCATAGCTTTATAATATGACTTTTTAAAAATGTCTCCTATTTTGATCTTCTTTCTCAGTATTTCTCTGGGTATTTGGGGTAATTTTGTGGTTCCATATAAATTGTAGGAGTGTTTTTTGTAATTTAAAAAAATGCCATTGGAATCTTGATAGGAATTGTATTGAATCTGTAGATAGTTTTTTGTACTATTGACGCTTTGACAGAATTCTTCCAATCCATGAGTACAGGATAACTTTTCATTTATTTTCTCTCCTTCAATTTTTTTTCCATCAATATCTTGTAGTTTTCATCAATGTTTTGTAGTTTAACTGTTTTGTTTAAAGTTATTCATTGGCTTTTTTTTATGCTGTTGTAAATGAGATTTATTTCTCTTTTTCAGAAAATTTCCTTTTAGTGTATGGAGACACTACTGATATTTATATGTTAAATTGTATACTGCAAGTTTACTAAATTCATTGATTAATTTCAACAGGGTTTTTTTGGTTTAAATTTTGTTAAAAATTTCTGGGAAAGAGGTGAAAAAATAAGGCCAGTTGAGGATCCTGTGATTTCTGGAATTTCTTGAAGAGAGGGCTTACAGTCCAGGTGCTCATAGACATGAAACATAGGAGCAAGTATAAAAATGAAATTCTAGGCTTAGATCTTGATGCTCCTGAGCCATGTGTCTAATCTAGCCTGGACCATGTTTTTATGTATATTATATTTATATGTGGTATATTATTTTCAAAGATGACTGCAGAAATTCCTCCTATGTGCCTTGAAGCATGACTTTGTCACTCTTCAAATCAGAAGATGGAGCATATTTTTCCCTGTCCCTTGAACCTAACCTTGTGATTTGCTTTGACCAATAAATAGAATATGACACAATAATGCTTTGTGACCTCTAAAGTTAAACCTTAAAAGACATCAGAATTTTTGCTTTCACTCTTAAAACTTTAAGAGCTCCAAGTTCTGAAGAGGTCTAGTTTATCCTATTGAAGAATGAGCATTCTTCCAGAGGAAGCATGACAGATGTTAGTCAGCAAGCTATCAGATATTCAGACAAGCTATCAGATACTGTAGCCATATGGCTGATTGTGGCCAGCAAAAATGAAACCATCCAGATTGATAATCCACAGAATTGAGAGTGGTAATAAATATTGGTTTGTATATCTAACTTTTGGGGTGTTTTTTTTGCATAACAATCAAGAACAAAATGCTCAAACTTCCACACAATTGCACTCATTTCACACGCTAGTAAAGGAATGCTCAAAATTCTCCAACCCAGGCTTCAGCAATACATGAACCGTGAACTTCCAGATGTTCAAGCTGGTTTTAGAAGAGGGAGAGGAACCAGAGATCAAATTTCCAAGATTCACTGGATCATTGAAAAAGCGAGAGAGTTCCAGAAAAACATCTATTTCTGCTTTATTGACTATGCCAAAGCCTTTGACTGTACGGATCACAATAAACTGTGGAAAATTCTGAGAGATGGGAATACCAGAGCACCCGACCTGCCTCTTGAGAAACCTGTATGCAGGTCAGGAAGCAACAGTTAGAACTGGACATGGAACAACAGACTGGTTCCAAATAGGAAAAGGAGTACATCAAGGCTATATATTGTCACCCTGCTTATTTAACTCAGAGAAGGCAATGGCACTCCACTCCAGTACTCTTGCCTGGAAAATCCATGGGGTCGCTAAGAGTCGGACACAACTGAGCGACTTCACTTTCACTTTTCACTTTCATGCATTGGAGAAGGAAATGGCAACCCACTCCAGTGTTCTTGCCTGGAGAATCCCAGGGATGGGGGAGCCTGGTGAGCTGCCATCTATGGGGCTGCACAGAGTCAGACACGACTGAAGCGACTTAGCAGCAGCAGCAGCAGCTCATTTAACTTACATTCAGAGTAGGTCATAAGAGACGCTGGGCTGGAAGAAGCACAAGCTGGAATCAAGATTACTGGGAGAAATATCAATAAACTCAGATATGCAGATGACACCACCCTTATGGGCAGAAAATGAACAACAAAAGAGCCTCTTGATGAAAGTGAAAGAGGACAGTGAAAAAGTTGGCTTAAAGCTCAACATTCAGAAAACTAAGATCATGGCATCTGGTCCCATCACTTCATGGGAAATAGATGGGGAAACAGTGGAAATAGTGGCTGACTTTATTTTTCTGGGATCCAAAATCACTGCAGATGGTGATTGCAGCCATGAAATTAAAAGACGCTTACTTCTTGGAAGGAAAGTTATGACCAACCTAGATAGCATATTCAAAAGCAGAGACATTACTTTGATCTAGTCAAGGCTATAGTTTTTCCAGTGGTCATTTTATGGATGTGAGAGTTGGACTATAAAGAAAGCTGAGCACTGAAGAATCGATGCTTTTGAACTGTGGTATTGGAGAAGACTCTTGAGAGTCCCTTGGACTGCAAGGAGAGCCAACCAGTCCATTCTGAAGGAGATAAACCCTGGGATTTCTTTGGAAGGACTGATGCTGAAGCTGAAACATTGGCCACCTGATGTGAAGAGCTGACTCATTTGAAAAGACTCTGATGCTGGGAAGGATTGAGAGCAGGAGGAGAAGGGGATGACAGAGGATGAGATGGTTGGATGGCGTCACCGACTCAATGGACATGAGTCTGGGTAAACTCTGGGAGTTGGTGATAGACAAGGAGGCCTGGTGTGCTGCAGTTCATGGGGTTGCAAAGAGTCAAACACAACTGAGCGACTGAACTGAACTGAGAAAACAAAAACATTGTACAGTACTTATATAGCAATACTATAAGTGGATGTTTGTGTAATGCTTTATAGTTGGCACAGGTTTTTTGTATAACATCTTGTATCCCTAGATCCACAAAACAACCCTGTTTTCCAACTCTCTAAAGTAGCTGTGTGAACTTCCTGCTCTAATTTTAAACATTATATGGAATATACGTAGTATTTACCCATATTATAGATGAAGCTGAGATGTAGAAAGAGTCCAGGATTCATGCACAATCACAGGGCTGATAAGTGAGCAGAAACAGCTCAAAGAGAAGTAACCTCCCTTCAGACTTGCTCTTTGTCTTACACGGGTTGTATATATCATATTTTCTCTCTTGAGAACACACATGGATGACTGGTAAAAGACAGGGGAATGATCTTAGCTCTGATAGTTCCCAGAACATACTATTGTGATATGGATGGCTATTGAGCAAAGAAAGCAGCTTTGCCAGGGATGCTGGCCACTACACAGGTGAGGAATCATCTCTGAGTGCAGAAAATAGTTTGGCTGTCATGCCAAGAGATCTCCTATAGCCTCTAATGAAATCTGAGCCCAGCCTTCAGTTCATTAATTGGTGTGCAGCTATGACAGGTTTTTATAAGAAGCTTTAAAATAAATAAAGTAAAATATATTCTAACCACAATCCTAAATTAGCACAAGAGAACTGCACTGGCCTGTGGAGATAGTAAGCAGTGGCGGGACTGAGCTCTTGTCCATTATTTCTTGGACAGTATCCTTGCCAAGTGAAATAATTCTTTTTCTACACCCACCTCACTGCCTTTCAGTTTAAGTCCTCATTTCTCACCTAGTTGGCTATGACAGCTTTCCAACTGGTATTCATGTTTTAACACAAAACTCTTCCTCCTTTCAACCACATTGGCACCAATTCTGTGTCCTGGAGCCATCAATAAGCCAGGCTTATAAATTAAAGCCCCATTGTAGGAGTATTTGTCATTACTTAAACAAACGTTGAAAAATTTTAGAACCTATCGTTTATTAAATTAATGCAAGAGCCACCACACCATAAGCACTAGCTAATTATCTGATTTGCCTCATCTCCCTGTTTATATTCAAGGTAATCTGAGCAGCATCCACTTCTATAGAAGCGTTGCAGTTTCTTATATTCTCCATGCCTTTGCTCATAGCTCTGACTTTGTCGGAAGCCTTTCCTTTTATCGTCTAGTTATTTACTAATCTAGCTTCTACCCATAGCCTAACATGAAGCTTACACTTCAACTCCATTGGGAAGCCTTGTTTGTGCTCTTCATTTCTCTGGATAGAATCTCTCATAATACATTTTCTATAAGAATTTATTTATTTTTGTTATTGGCTATATGCTGGGTCTTCATTGCTGCACATGGGCTTTCTCTAGTTGTGGCAACTAAGGGCTATTCTTCATTTTGGTGCATGGGCTTTCCCTAGCAGTGGCTTCTCTTGTTGGGGAAGACAGGCTCTAGGTGCATGGGCTTATGGGCTCAGTAGTTGTGGCTCATGGGCTGCAGTGTGCCGGCTCAGTAGTTGTGACAACAGGCTTAGTTGCCCCGTGGCATGTGGGATCATCTCAGACCAGGGATTGAACCCATGTCCTCTGCATTGGCAGATGATTCTTAACCACTAGACCACCAGGAAGGTCCTCTCTCATAATCTATTATAACCCGATAATAGAGATGAGTCTCAAGTAGTTAGATGTGTGAAGGCTATATAAGCAAGGATTCTATTTGAGGAAGGCAGTATTATGAAGCCCATATTTGAAATCTACCAATTTAAAATTTTCATTTACATTTATGTAATATTGAGCTGGAAGTAGGAGTTGAGGTCGAATACATGGTAGAGAGAAGAGGTGGGGTGTGAGGTTGAAATCCATTTCCTAAGATTAAGAGTTTCTGTGTGTGTGTGTCAGTCACTCCCTAGTGACCAACTCTTTGCAACCCCATGGGGTTCCATGGACAGGATCCTCTGTCCATGGAATTCTCCAGGAAGAATACTGAAGTGGGTTGCCATTCCATTCTCCAGGGCAAGAGTTCCTAGACACTCTCATCTAGTATCTTCATTAGGTAAAGAGAGAAATACTAGATGAGACTATAGATCTTTTGCCTGTTAAACTAGGATATTTCATATTAGTCTAGGCTGATTATTTTTTGTGAAGATGGTTAAAACTAATCATTAGTCTTTCTAAGTAAAGAAATACATATTTTCCATGAAAAAAATATAAAAGAATCTGTTTTCATAACATTATTGAATCAACCAATTCAATTCATTAACTATTACGCAACCAGAAATACAGTCAAGCAATTTATACTTGCCAAAGAATCAATGAATTGGTGGGCTACACAGCATAAGTAGTCCAGTCATGTGGGTTCTGTGTAGACAGATACAGCCTGGCTTTCTCTGAGGTGGTAATCTAACAAACAAACAAACCCGAGGGAATCCTGTGCACACAGGCTAGTTCCCACACATTTCCCACCAACTGAAGGAGATTAAATTAATAAATTTGCTCTGTTTATGGACATTATAAGCAATGTAGGCATCTCAAGTGACAATCAGCCAGGCAGAGAAACCAATTAACTAGTGGATCTAAATCACAAGGGAAAGGAGCCATTTCTTAAATGACCTGAATACATTCTGGGTACAAATTACTAAGTTAAATAATGAATAAATTCCAAGTCTTTGTTGTTTGTAACTTCATTCATTCATTTATCAAAAATTTTAACTTCTTTTTCTGTATTAGACTTTAAGAAATGATAAGTAAATTGTGCTTCTTCCAACATAAAAGAGAGAGTAGCTCTAAGTAGATATTTTCAAGTTGTTTTGAGTATTTCTTAGATCGAAATCTTGGAAAGTGAAAGAGAAATAAAGGGAAAGAGAATCATCTTTTTTACACCTACTTGGTGATTTTATATACAGAAGCTTTGGCCTTGCATGAGAGTTGAAAAACAAGTGACTCACATGAGTGTCACACACATTTTTAGGTAACAGCTGCAATTCCTTCTAATATAGCAGACAAATAAGATAATAATTTCTTACACTTACCCCAGTTCTTTCCCAGTGTTTCACATATATTATCTCATCTGACCTTCATCTTCACCCTAAGAGAGACAGGACAAGAATCATTATTTCAGTTGTAAAGATAAGGAAATCAAGGGCTAGGAAGTTTAATTGATTTTCCAAAGAGACATAACTAGTGTCTCTATTAGCATTCCTTTTAAAGGTGTGGTCATCCTCACACTGAAACATTTTTACCAAATGGAGACAATTTCTTGGTTGAACAATATTTATAGACATTATCTTGATTTCTTTAGGGTAGTGTTGGTGAGATAGGCTACAACCTCTTTGAAGACACTGAATAGACATTTTATCAGTATTTTTGTCTGTGCAATCTTCTGTAATGCCCTCCTTCCTCTTCCTGTCTTTTATTCAGTGGAGACACACTGGGATCTGGGATCATTTACTGCAGTGCTTGCACCTGAACAAATGTCTTCTCAAGCAACAAAATACAAAGACACTATAAGGGACTGAAAATAACTGTGTGCATGAGCAGCTGGGGCAAATTATGGACCAGAAGATACAAAAAGACCAAAAATGGAACTACCACTTCTCAAAAGCCAGGAACAAAGCCAGGGTACACATGTTCTCTGCACATAACACCACCAAAGGGGTGGGCAAACCTCCGAAGCTGTCCCTCTGGCCTGCCCCTGGACTCATCCCCTTTCCTCATCATATATAAGGAAACCAGCTTGCCCCTGTCTTGGGAAATAAGCAAGGGAAACTGTTACTTGTTTCTGCTCCCTGCTACTGCAACAGGGATCCCAGTAAAACTTTTCTTATTTTTTTTTGTCTGGCCTTTTATCTGTTTCTGTTGATTAACAAAGGCCAAGAACCCTGGTCAATAACACAACCACTGAGGTCTATTTCAGGTCCTTTGTGAGCCGTGAAGCCTTGTCTAGCTTCTCAAATCTACTTTATTCAACACCTTCTCTGAATTCTTTTAGCATTGCAACAGAAACAATTTTTGAAGAGCTAATTTTTTTTATTTTGGATTTACTAATTAAGATGTTTTTTTTTTGTCTGGCCTTTTATCTGTTTCTGTTGATTAACAAAGGCCAAGAACCCTGGTCAATAACACAACCACTGAGGTCTATTTCAGGTCCTTTGTGAGCCGTGAAGCCTTGTCTAGCTTCTCAAATCTACTTTATTCAACACCTTCTCTGAATTCTTTTAGCATTGCAACAGAAACAATTTTTGAAGAGCTAATTTTTTTTATTTTGGATTTACTAATTAAGATGTTATACTGGGTCTTGATGTAAAGAAGAAAGAGTAATGCCTGTTACCTGTCTGGCAAGGCAGGGATGAGGCAACTCACTGCTACAGGATCTAGGGGCATGCTTTGTTGGAGTTCCCAACACAATGGGGCTCTAAAGGGAAAAGACCTGCTCTGTATATGGAGTGAAGAATATAAAGACATTCAACAATTTTGTTATGTACCTTTTAGGCTACCATCTAATATTTCACTTGCCTCACTATTATAATACCAACTAGAATGCTTCAGGCTGGAAGGATTCCCAACCAGGAAAGTATCCTGAGTCTACTGGTTAGCAGTAGGACAAACATAGGAAAGGAAAAATTATTTAACACAGAATAAAGTAACCATCAGCTATCTCCCCCATAAAGGATAAACCTACCTGGGGGAAGAATAGTTTTCAAGAGCAGCAATTTGCTAAGCTTTTCATAAGAATTCCTTGGAAGTGAAGAGTGTTTGTTTGCATTGTTAAGTCCCACCATATTTATATGAATTATTCACATTGTCATTTTTTATTTGACTACCATCCTGTGCCAGATCCTCATATTGGTTGAGGATGAGGATAGGGTAAGAAGTGGAGTGGGGGTGGAAATTAAAAAATTTTTAAATGCACGGTCCTTGTCCTTTCATTTTAACTTGGAGTCAGGTATGCGCAAGGAGGTATATTTCTTCACAGAGAAATATCAACAACTTCAAATGTGCAGAAGATACCACTCTAATGGAGGAAAATGAAGAGGAACTAAAAAGTCTCTTGATGAGGGTGAAAGAGAAAAGTGGAAAAGCTGGCCTGAACTCAACAATAAAAAAACTAAGATCATGGCATCCAGTCCCATCACTTCATAGCAAATAAAGGGGGGAAAGTGGAAATGGTAGCATATTTCAATTTCTTGGGCTCCAAAATAACTGTGGATGATGACTGCAGCCATGATATTAAGAGATGTTTGCTCCTTGGAAGGAAAACCATGACAAGCCTAGGCAGTGTGTTAAGAAGCAGAGACATCACTTTGCCAACAAAGGTCCATATAGTCAAAGCTATGGTTTTTCCAGTAGTCATGTATGGATGTGAGAGTGAGACCATAAAGACAGCTGACTGCCAAAGAAATGATGCTTTCAAATTATGGTACAGATAAGAGTCTTGAGAGTCCCTTGGACTGCTGGGAGATCAAACCAGTCAATCCTAAAGGAAATCAGTCCTGAATATTTATTGGAAGGACTGATGCTGAAGCTGAAGCTTCAATTCTTTGGCCACCTGAAGCAAACAGCTGACTCATTGGAAAAGAAACTGATGTTGGGAAAGATTGAGGGCAAAAGGAGAAGGGGCAGCAGAGGATGAGATGGTTAGATAACATCACTGACTCAATGGACATGAGTTTGAGCAAACTCCAGGAGATAGTGAAGGACAGGGAAAACTGGTGTGCTGCAGTTCACGTGGCTGTAAAGAGTTGGACAAAACTTAGTGACTAAACAACAACATATGCAAGGGATATAATTAAATAACAGTGAAAATCAGGATATGATTTAGGGCTAAAGAATCATATGAGGAATTCTATTAAACTCAGAAATCAAACTGGCATATTCAGGGAAAGCTTCATGGAGAAAGTTGAACTGATTTGACACTGAAGAACAGGTTTAATTTGCCCTGTCAGGAAGTTAGGGAAATCCATACTCACCCAGTAGCTGCTATAAATCAGAATCCAACCCTTATAAACAAGGCAGTTTTCAATATAACATATTGTTTTCCCTCTTTTGTGACCCTAAAGGACATCTTTATGCTCATTAGTACCAAATGAGCCAATCAGTCCAGTTATGTGGGACATAGAAGACCCTGTCTCTGCCCTCACAGTATTTACTATATAATTAGTCAGAAAATGTGAGGGTAAGAGAAGGAAGGAAATGCTTTCAAGGGCAAAGTGATTTGCGGGGTGTGGGGAGAGTAGCTATCTACAGGGATCAGCCTCATAGGTAATTACCCAATCCCCTTTCCTATTTGTCAGAGCAGATGTGGCCTTGGCCTCAAGTTGTAAATTGCCTGAAAGATGCTTCCTGTTGTCATTCTCTGTGGTTGTCCGCCTTCACATTAAGAACAACTGTTCTCTACCCTATCCACATACTGGAAAGCAGTTGTAATTAATGTATATAATTTTAATTGAGAAAAATGTTAGTCCAGGCTTAGAAGCTGCCTGGTTTAGGAGAAAGAAGATGGATAATATTTTTCCATTTGTAAAGTGTGAATGGTAACTGATCCTTATTGAGGGAGAAGAAATACTATATTTACAAATTAAAGATTTCTTTAAAAGCAACAGTGATTTGTATTTATTAAGCACATACTAGGTGTCCAGTAATTTTAATTGAGAAAAATGTTAGTCCAGGCTTAGAAGCTGCCTGGTTTAGGAGAAAGAAGATGGATAATATTTTTCCATTTGTAAAGTGAGAATGGTAACTGATCCTTATTGAGGGAGAAGAAATACTATATTTACAAATTAAAGATTTCTTTAAAAGCAACAGTGATTTGTATTTATTAAGCACATACTAGGTGTCCAGATTTATGTTAAAAATTGAAATGTGCACAAAAAGATTTTAAAAAGGATAAAGAACAAGAATAAACTATAATTTCTAAACTTGCAACCAATTTTGCAAAATAACAATAGAAAAAGTAACAATAATAATCATAAAATCTATGCAATGCCTATAATTTTTTATTCCCTATACTAAATTCTATATGTACTAAAATTTCGCAACTTAAGTTTGCAATCCAAACTCTTCATGAACATTCAACTAGAAAAGAAATATACAGGAATTATTTCACTCTTGGTGGTAGTAAATGACTATGTTTGGAGGAAGCATTGGATATTTATAAACAATGACCACTTGTAAACAAATGTGGTAAAATTATTTTTGTTGGGAATAGAGGGACTATTACTAAAATAGTAATAGTTTGCTACAAAATTAATCTAAGACATGTAGTAAATAAATGGAAAATTGGTTCCATGTCACTAACTTTAACTCTTACCCATAAATGGCAGCTTCCCATTACCTAGCATTATAGGATTTAATGTTTGTAGAGATCTTTAGCTTACCTTGTACCTTCACATTCGATATCTATACCCATATCTTTGAAACAACAGTATTAGTACTTCTGTTACTTTAGATACTACATAAATTCCTTAGCTTCAAATTCTTTCTGAATAATACTGAGGGAATGATTAGCTTACTATTTTAAAGAATGATATGAAATTATATATTAATATATAAGGTTTATAGTCATTCTTGACATGTTATAAGAACATGATGGTCATTGAAATATATCAGTTATCTTTTATTCTACCTTAAACACACATTCTTGAGACAGCCCCTTACTGCTTTGTCTTATTTCAAAGTTTTCCATCATCAGTACATCCTGAACCCTCCCACCAGATGAACATTTTTTAAGTTAATGCTTTGCTCATACGATTTGCCTGTTTAGAAAACTTCTCTGTTTTGCTTTCAGGATGAGTGTTATCATTTTTTGAAGTCATTAATAATGTATCCTTAGCATATTTAGCTAACCTGACTTTTAAAAACTCCTTCATACAATAGCATATCTGAACTCCTGCTTCTGCTGTTTCTGTCACATTAACAAAAATAACAACAAAATTCATCACATCACATTTAGCCTTCCTCCTCCCCATCTCCTTCCCTCCAAAAAAGAAGGACATAGTTTTATCCCTTGAGGGGATTATTGTAATTTTACTGAAGATCAAGACTAAAATAAGCCTAAGCACATGTGAGATAGAAAACAATGCAAGTTAGCCAGATTCATGCATATATTAACAATCAAATATTGTTGAATGATTATTATGTTAACTTATGCAGATCATACGCTCACTACATTGGGCATTCATATATTAAAGTGATTCTCAGGATGAGAAAGGAAAAGAGGGTGGAAGAAATTTAAGATTTAAATAAGGCTTGTAAAATATATAGATTGTACATTAAGAGGAGAGAGTTAAAAGTCAAAAAGGTAGAGAAGAGAACATATATACCAAATATAATACATCCAACTCTTTTTTTTTTAATTGAGGTATAGAAAAGACAATCTCTTTAACAAGTGGTGCTGGAAAAACTGGTCAGCCACTTGTAAAAGAATGAAACTAGAACACTTTCTAACACCATACACAAAAATAAACTCAAAATGGATTAAAGATCTAAACATAAGACCAGAAACTATAAAACTCCTAGAGGAGAACATAGGCAAAACACTGTCTGACATAAATCACAGCAGGATCCTCTATGACCCACCTTCAAGAGTAATGGAAATAAAAGCAAAAATAAACAAATGGGACCTAATTAAACTTAAAAGCTT
>SJYX01005955.1:245562-258628 GCA_006410675.1 Oreotragus oreotragus | reverse complement strand
GTGGAGAAAAGGGAACCCTCTTACACTGTTGGTGGGAGTGCAAACTAGTACAGCCACTATGGAAAACAGTGTGGAGATTCCTTAAAAAACTGCAAATAGAACTGCCTTATGACCCATCAATCCCACTGCTGGGCATACACAATGAGGAAACCAGAACTGAAAGAGACATGTGAATCTCAATGTTCATCGTAGCACTGTTCATAATAGCCAGGACATGGAAGCAACCTAGATGTCCATCAGCAGGCGAATGGATAAGAAAGCTGGGGTACATATACACAATGGAGTATTATTCAGCCATTAAAAAGAATACATTTGAATCAGTTCTAATGAGGTGGATGAAACTGGAGCCTATTATGCAGAGTGAAGTAAGTCAGAAAGGAAAACACCAATACAGTATATTAACGCATATATATGGAATTTAGAAAGATGATAACAATGACCCTATATGTGATACAGCAAAAAAGACACAGATGTAAGGACAGTCTTTTGGACTCTGTGGGAGAAGATGAGGGTGGGATGATTTGAGAGAACAGTAGTGAAACATGTATATTATCATATATGAAACAGATCGCTTGTCCAGGTTCAATGAACGAGACAGGGTGCTCAGGGCCGGTGCACTGGGATGACCCTGAGGGATGGGATGCGGAGGGAGGTGGGAGGGGGGTTCAGGATGGGGAACACATGTACACCCATGGCTGATTCATGTCAAAGTATGGCAAAACCCACTACAATCTTGTAAGGTAATTAGCCTCCAATTAAAACAAATAAATTTAAATAAAAACCAAAATAAATAAATAAATTGAGGTATAATTGACAGACAACATTATATCCATTTTAGTTGTATGACATAATGATACAATATTATTGTGTTAATCACTCAGTTGGGTCTGACTCTTTGTGACCCCATGAACTGTAGCCCACCAGGCTCCTCCATGGAGGAAGAATGGAATTCTCCAGGCAAGAATACTGGAGTGCGATGCCATTCCCTTTTCCAGGGGATCTTCCTGAAAAGGGATCAAACCTGGGTCTCCTGCATTACAGAAAGATTCTTTACCATCTGAGCCACCTGGGAAGCAATTTGTATTGTTAATTGATCATCACAAGGTTAATCAACATCTGTTAGAATACTTAGTTAAAATTTTTTTCTCATAATGCTCTGCTCCCTTAGCAACTTTCAAGATCTGCTCCCTTAGCAACTTTCAAATATAAAATATAGTATTATTAACCACAGTCACCAAACTGTACATTGCATCCCTATCACTTATTTATTTTTATAACTGGAAGTTTTTACCTTTTGATGCCCTTGGCTCTTTTTCCCAATCCCTCACCCTCCATCTCTGACAACTACCAATATGTTCTCTGTATCTATAAGTTTGGGGGTTTGGTTGCTTTTAAAATTCTCCGTATAAGTAAGATTGTACAGTATTTGTCTTTCTCTGTCTGACTTACCTTACTTAAATTCCTATCATGTTGTTGCAAATGTAGGACTTCTTCATTTAAAAAATATATATGTATATATATATATATATATATAGAGAGAGATTACATTTTCTTTATCCATTAATCTATCAATGAACACTTAGATTCTTTCTGTATCTTGACTACTGTAAATAAGGCTGCAATAACCATAGAAGTGTATATGTCTTTTTGAGTTAGTGTTTTCATTTTCTTTGGATAAATACCCAGAAGTGAAATTCCTGGATTATACGGTAGTTCTATATTTAGTTTTTGGAGAACTCTCCATACTGTTTTTATTTGCCATAGTGGCTGCACCAGTTTACATTTCCATCATGCTTTTGAGTTGTATGTGTTCTATATAAATATTTTGGTTATGTGATTTGCAAACATTTTCTCTTATTTATAAATTGCTTTTTTCATTTTGTTGATGGTTTCTTTGCTGTGCACTCAGTTCTTTTCATTGTCACAGACAAAACTTTAGTCTGCATAATAAACATCTCTCCTTCATGACACTGCATAGATCCAATATGTCCCCTTCCACTACTGCCACCTCTGCAGTCCATTCTCCACATAACACACAGAATGGCTTCCACAAAAATGGAAAACCTAGCTTAACATCTACTACTCTCCCTACTAGCACTGAATACAGCTCATGCTCCTTCTTTTGATTTATAAACTCCAGGTAATCGAAATCTGGGCTTCCCAGATTGTGCTAGTGGTAAAGAACCCATCTGCCAATGCAGGAGATATAAGAGACACAGGTTCGATCCCTGGGTAAGAAAGATACCCTGGAGGAGGGCATGGCAACACACTCCAATATTTTTGCCTGGAGAATCCCGTGGACAGAGGAACCTGGTGGGCTACAGTCTATAGGGTTGCAAAGCGTCAGACATGACTGAAGTGACTTAGCACATAAATATACTTCCCTTCACCACAACCACCTATTATCAATAGATTAGCTTTGCTATGAGCTAGATGAGCAGACACAAGTTTGATTTAGCAACACTAGTGCACAATTGTTCTCTTGATTTGAAATGTATTCTCCAAACATCTTCATGGTTGACTCTTGCATTATTTTGGTCTTATCCAGA
This sequence comes from Oreotragus oreotragus, assembly GCA_006410675.1. Lineage (NCBI taxonomy): Eukaryota > Metazoa > Chordata > Mammalia > Artiodactyla > Bovidae > Oreotragus > Oreotragus oreotragus. Next base: position 256,079 of record SJYX01005955.1, on the reverse strand, counting down.
GATGCCACATCTTCTGACAGTCCTTTCCTGCTTACTAAGGCTAGAAACTAATCAATCAGAAAACTAATCAAACTGATCACATGGACCACAGCCTTGTCTAACTCAGTGAAACTATGAGCCAAGCTGTATAAGACTACTCAAGATGGACAGAGAGTTCTGACAAAATGTGGCCCACTGGAGAAGGCAATGGCAAAGCACTTCAGTATTCTTGCCTTGAGAACTCCATGAAGAGTAGGAAAAGGCAAAAAGATTTGACACTGTGAAAGATGAACTCTACAGGTTGGAAGGTGCCCAAAATGCTACTGGAGAACAGTGGAGAAATAACTCCAGAAAGGATGAAGAGACAGAGCCAAGGTGAAAGCAATGCCCAGTTGTGGATGTGACTGGTAAAGGGAGTAAAGTCCGATGCTGTAAAGAACAATATTGCACAGGAACCTGGAATGTTAGGTTCATGAATCAAGGTAAATTGGAAGTGGTCAAACAAGAGATGGCAAGAGTGAACATCGACATTCTAGGAATNAATGCCCAGTTGTGGATGTGACTGGTAAAGGGAGTAAAGTCCGATGCTGTAAAGAACAATATTGCACAGGAACCTGGAATGTTAGGTTCATGAATCAAGGTAAATTGGAAGTGGTCAAACAAGAGATGGCAAGAGTGAACATCGACATTCTAGGAATCAGTGAACTTAAACGGACTGGAATGGGTGTATTTAACTCAGATGACCATTACATCTACTACTGTGGGCAAGAACCCCTCAGAAGAAATGGAGGAGCCATCATAGTCAACAAGAGTCCAAAATGCAGTACTTGGATGCAGTCTCAAAAACGACAAAATGATGTCTGTTTCCAAGGCAAACCATTCAACACCATAGTAATCCAAGTCTATGCTGCGATAAGTAATACTGAAGAACCTGAATTTGAACAGTTCTGTAAAGACCTACAAGAACTTCTAGAACTAACACCCCAAAAAGAAGTCCTTTTCATTATAGAGGACTGGAATGCAAAAGCAGGAAGTCAAGAGATACCTGGAGTAACAGGAAAATTTGGCCTTGGAGGACAAAATGAAGCAGGACAAAGGCTAATAGAGTTTTGCTAAGAGAATGCACTGGTCATAGAAAACACTCTCTTCCAACAACGCAAGAGAAGACTCTACACACGGACATCACCAGATGGTCAATATCGAAATCAGATTGATTATATTCTTTGCAGCCAAAGATGAAGAAGCTCTATATAGTCACCAAAAATAACACTGGGAGCTGACTGTAGCTCAGATCATGAACCCCTTATTGCCAAATTCAGACTTAAATTGAAGAAAGCAGGGAAAACCACTAGATCATTCAGGTATGACTTAAATCAAATCCCTTACGATTATACAGTGGAAGTTACAAATAGATCCAAGGGATTAGATCTGATAGATAGTGCCTGAAGAAATATGGACAGAGGTTCATGACATTGTACAGGAGGCACGGATCAAGACCATTCCCAAGAAAAAGAAATGCAAAAAGGCAGAATGGTTGTCTGAGGAAGCCTTACAAATAGCTGAGGAAAGAAGAGAAGTGAAAGGCAAAGTAGAAAAGGAAAGATATATACATTTGAATGCAGAGTTTCAAAGAATATCACAGAGAGATAAGAAAGCCTTCCTCAGTGATCAGTGAAAAGAAATAGAGGAAAACAATAGAATGGGAAAACTAGAGATCTCTTCAAGAAAATGAGAGATACCAAGGGAAACTTTCATGCAAAGATGGGCACAATAAAGGACAGAAATGGTATGGACCTAACAGAAGCAGAAGATATTAAGAAGAGGTGGCAAGAAGACACAGAAGAACTATACAAAAAAGATCTTCACAACCCAGATAGTCACGATTTTGTGATCACTCACCTAGAGCCAGACATCCTGGCATGTGAAGTCAAGTGGGCCTTAGGAAACATCACTACAGACAAAGCTAGTGAAGGTGATGGAATTCCAGTTGAACCATTTCAAATCTTAAAAGCTGATGCTGTGAAAGTAATGCACTCAATATGCCAGCAAATTTGGAAAACTCAGCAGTGTCCACAGGACTGGAAAAGGTCAGTTTTCATTCCAATCCCAAACAAAGGCAATGCCAAAGAATGCTCAGACTACTGCAGAATTGCATTCATGTCACATGCTAGCAAAGTAATGCTCAAAATTCTCCAAGCCAGGTCAATAGTACATGAACCATGAACCTCTAGATATTCAAGCTGGATCTAGAAAAGGCAGGGGAACCAGAGATCAAATTGCCAACATCTGTTGAAAAATTGAAAAAGCAAGAGAGTTCCAGAAAAATATCTACTTCTTCTTTATTGACTACAGCAAAGCCTTTGACTATGCGGATCACAAAAAAACTTTGGAAAATTCTTCAAGAGTTGGGAATACCAGACCACCTTACCTGCTGCCTGAGACATTCTGTATGCAGGTCAAGAAGAAACAGTTAGAATCAGACATGCAAAAACTGACTGGTTAAATGGCAACCCACTCCAGTACTCTTGCCTGGGAAATCCCATGGACTGAGAAGCCTGGTAGGCTACAGTCTATGGGGTCGCAAAGAGTCAGACACGACTGAGCGGCTTTCCCCTTCCCCTTCCAAATTGGGAAAGGAGTATATCAAGGCTGTATATTGTTATCCTGCTTATTTAACTTATATGCAGAGTACATTGTGTGAAATGCTGGGCTGGATGAAGCAAAAACTGGGATCAAGATTGCCAGGAGAAATATCAATAACCTCATATGTGCAGATGACACCATCCTTATGGCATAAAGTGAAGAAGAACTAAAGAACCTTTAGATGAAAGTGAAAGCAGAGAGCGAAAAAGGTGGCTTAAAACTCAACATTCAAAAAGCTATGATCATGGCATCCGGTCTCATCGTTTCATGGCAAATAGATGGGGATACAATAGAAACAGTGAGAGACTTTATTTTGGGGGGCTCCAAAATCACTGTAGATGGTGAGGGCACCCATGAAGTGAAAAGACACCTGCTCTTTGGAAGAAAAGTTATGACCAACCTAGACAGCATATTAAAAAGCAGAGACATTACTTTGCCAACAAAGGTCAATCTAGTCAAAGCAGTCATGTTATGGATGTGAGAGTTGGACCATAAAGAAAGCTGAGCACTGAAGAATTGATGGTTTTGAACTGTGGTGTTGGAGAAGACTCTTGAGAGTCACTTGGTCTGCAAGGAGACCAAACCAGTTAATCCTAAAGGAAATCAGTCCTGAATATTCATTAGAAGGACTGATGCTGAAGCTCCAATACTTTGGCCACCTGATGTGAAGAACTGACTCATTTGAAAAGACCCTGATTCTGGGAAAGATTAAAGGCAGGAGGAGAAGGGGATAACAGGATGAGATGGTTGGATGGCATTAAAGGAAATCAGTCCTGAATATTCATTAGAAGGACTGATGCTGAAGCTCCAATACTTTGGCCACCTGATGTGAAGAACTGACTCATTTGAAAAGACCCTGATTCTGGGAAAGATTAAAGGCAGGAGGAGAAGGGGATAACAGGATGAGATGGTTGGATGGCATCACCAACTCAGTGGACATAAGTTTGAGCAGCTCCAAGAGTTGGTGATGGACAGGGAAGCCTGCATGCTGCAGTCTATGGGGTCGCAAAAATTCGGACACCACTGAGCGACTAAACTGAACTGAAGGCTAGAACAATAATCTCCCCTAATGTCACTCTCTATCAGCCCATTCTATTTTATCTTCTTTGTAACACCTTTTCATTCCCCCCGACATTTTTCTTATTTACTTGTTCATAAAGCACAGTTGTCATTCTGTAATCATGGGGAATCGGTTCCAGTTCTCCTGGATACCAAAATCTGCAGATACTCAAGTTCCTTATATAACCTGTTTCAGTATTTGCATATAACCTATGCAATCTTCCTGAATTCTTCAAATAATTTCTAGATTATTTTTAATACCTATTACAATGTAAACAACTATATAATAAAATAATGCAAATGCTATATAAATAGTTGTGTGTACAATATAAATGCTATGTAAACAATTTCTAAAAGGTGGCAAATTTTTCTTTTTGAAGTTTCTGGAATTAAAAAAAATATTTTTGATCTCCAATTGTTTGAATCCACAAATATGGAAACATTGGATATGGATCACATGCTTTAATTACTAATGTCTCCTACTAAAATGAATCTCCCCAGGTGGTGAATTGCTAATGAATCCACTTGCCAATGCAGGAGACACAAGAGACGTGGGTTCAATTCCTGGGTCTGGAAGATCCCCTGGAGAAGGAAATGGTAACCCATTCCACTATTCTTGCCTGGAAAATTCCATGGTCAGTGAAGCCTGGAAGCTACAGTTTACAGGGTCTCAGAGAGTTGGACACAACTATGCATGCACACATACATGCAGCTAAAATGAAAGGACAAGAACTCTTTTTATTTTGTCCACGCCTGTTGTCTTAGAGCCTAGAAAAGACCCTGCCTAACAGTTGGTTTGTGTTCAACAAAATATTTTTGCAGTCTTGTGGGCAGGTATGTGTGTGTGTGAATCTGGGCTCTGAAAAGAATGGAGAAAGAAAGTTTCAGGGACAGAGAAGAAAAAAGAGTTGTTGGACAAGAATGTCACAGGGTGATCAAACTTGATGCAGGAATATCAGAAAATAGAATTTATATATTCTCTCTCTGAAGATATATATATATATTCTTTTTATGTCTTTATATTAATTTATATATCTTATATATTTTTTCGTCTATCTACATACATACATATTATACACACCCAGAGCAAAGTAAGGTTGAAATGGCTGTTTAATATAGCCAAAGAGATGTCTATGGAACATACTAAGGACACATGTGGATTTTGCTGGAGAATGAGAATATGTTTCAACATACAGTAGAGAGCCATTGTGAGTTCTTGAATATAGGAAAGGGTGGAGTCACAAGAGGAGTTTCTACTAAAGACCAACAAATGGACTCAGGGACTTTTTATTATTATTCCAGTGGCACTATAATATTAACCAAAATGTCAGACTCTGAAGTCACATATGCCAGGATTTGAATTTTGTCCCTTCCACTGAAGACTGCAAAAAAGACAAGTTACTTTACCTCTCTAAGCCTTAGTCTCCTTATTTTTTATGTGTAGGAAAAAAATAACATCTACTACACAGTGTAGCTGCAGGAGTAAATTAATATGTGTAAATAGTATTCCCTGAGAGCTGAGCTTCCCTGATAGCTCAGTTGGTAAAGAATCAGCCTACAATGCAGGCAACACCAGTTTGATTGCTGGGTTGGGAAGATCCGCTAGAGAAGGGATAGACTACCAATTCCAAAATTCCTGGGCTTCCCTGGTGGCTTAGCTGGTAAAGAATCTGCCCACAATGCAGGAGACCTGGGTTCAATCTCTGGGTTGGGAAAATTCCCCAGAGAAGAAAACAGTTTATCCATGCCAGTATTCTGGCCTGGAGAATTTCATGGACTGTATAGTCCATGGGTCGCAGAGTTGGACACAACTGAGTGACTTAAAAAAAAGTATTTAGCAGAGATTCTAGCACTTAGTAAATATTCAGTGAAAGATAACTATTCTTATATTTAGGTGAAAACAATATTTTAGGGCATCTGCTTTGGTAGGTGGAACAGAAAGAAAATATTTGAGCTAAGAGCAAATAAAAATATTTTTCTTTTAGAATTCTGGACACGGGACTTAAAGTGTTTGTCTGGATGTTGGATATTGAAAATGGAAGACAAATGATGGGATTCAGAAATAGTGTGAAACTAAAAACAACTGGTCAAGATTCAAGCTAAATTTTGAAAGCCTAGTGGTGATGCCATTAGCTGAAATGAAAAATCTGAGAATGTTTAGATTATGAATTATCATGAAAGTGTTTGTCACCATTGTGTTGCCTACTAGATTAAGATGTTCTGGAAGAGCTGCCTTTGAAATCACCAATTTACAAATAAAGGTATTAACAACAAAAAAAACCTTTTAGAGTCTTATTCCATGTAATGTTATTTGAAGAACTGAGAAGCAATTCTCTCTGCCTTGTCAAAATCCAGTGCTATAGAAAATGGTGACAGTTCTCGGAAACTTCTGCACAAACTCTTTGATTAGATCCTTTAGGTCTGCTTCTTTCATTTGGCCAAGATTTACCTAGCCAATCAGTATAAAGACTGGAAATTCTGTATATACAATTTGTTTCAAATCTGATCTATTTCTGAAATCATAAAAACACTGAAGGAATTTTATATCCATTACCTGAGAATTTTTATATTTAAAATTCTATTCCTATTTATTAGCATAAGGGGTTATTTTATAGTAATGTGTCTTTTTTAAAAAAACATGCAAAGGCAGGGTAAAAGGACAATTTATATGTAATTTTGACAAATTATCCCCCCTCTGATCTTCATCATATTCCTATAATTTTCAAAGTAAGTTTCTACTTTATGTCAATCTTGTAACATGGAAATGATTTTTTATTGGTTAGGACATATTAAGCTACAGTAACAAATAGCTTCTCAAATTTCAGTGGATTGCATGTTAACAACTTCTAAGGCTAATATTTAGGTTGGCAGGATGATTCTTTTCTACCCAGTCATTCAGGAACTCAGGGTAATGGCAACTGTCACCTTCAACCCATGGTTTCTAGAACTATTCTGATATCATTTTTCAAAAAAGACATACACATCTGTCAACAGGCACATGAAAAGATGCTCAACATCACTAATCATCAGGAAAATGTAAATTAAAACCACTGTGAGATATCACCTCACACCTGCCACAATGGCTATTATCAAGAGGACAACTATTGAGTATTGGCAAGGATGTGCAGAAATAGCAGGCTTTGTGCACTGTTGGTAGAAATGTAATCTGGTGCAGCCACTGTGGAAACTAGTATGGAGGATTCTCAAAAATGTAAAAATAGAACTATCATATGATCCAGTAATTCCAGTCCTGGGCATTTATCCAAAGAAAATAAAAACACTAATTTGAAATGATACATGCACCCTTCTGTTCATTGCAGCATTATTTACATACACTAAATAAAGGGCAATAAATTTATAATAAGAGCAAATAAATTTATGTTGATAAATAATTATATATAGCATATAAATAATACATATATAATGGAATATTGTTGTTTATATGCTAAGTCGTGTCTGATTCTTTTGTGATCCCATATACTGTGGCCTGCCAGGCTTCTCTGTCCATGGGATTCTCAAGGCAAGAATACTGAAGTAGGTTTGCAGGTCCTCCTTCAGGTAAGTGAAGCCAGTCAAAGACCAATATTATATGATCTCATATGTGGAATCTAAAAAACCTAAACAAATGAACAAACATAACAGAAACAGAGGACATAAACACAAAGAATAAATAGGTGTTTGTCAGAGGAGATGAGGCCAGGTGGTAGGAGTGAAATAAGTGAGGGAGGTTAAGAGGTACAAACTTCTGTTACGAAATAAATGAGTCACGTGTCTCTTTCTTTCATTTGTTTTTGTCAGTAAAATAACTCTTCTTCCACTCTTGCCTCTTTGAACTGGGAGCAAAAATCTAATCTATAGCTTAATATTCCCAGTATTAGAAAGTTAAGCCAGATTCTGGAATGAGGACTGTGTCAGCAACCTCCAGAGATCTTGGATGTAGCTGAAGTTCTTTTAGAATCTCCAGAGAAGTATTCCTTTTCATTTACCTCTAACCAAATTACCTCTCCTCAAGCACCAGTATTCGAGATAAATTTTTTTATAAAATTACTATGACAGTCATAAAAAATGATGTAAGACACACGCCATAACTCGAATGGGTCTTGAAGACATTATGCTAGATTAGGGAAGCCACAGAAGTCTACGTATTATGATTTCATTTATATAAAAGGTCCAGTACAGGGAAATTTATAGAGAATGGAAGTAGATTAGTGGTTGTTTAGGGAAGTAAGCAGGGAATGAGGGGTGGTAAGTAGAGGGTGATAGCTAAAGGTCTTTCTTTCTGAGGTGATAAAAATGCTCTAAAATTGATCGAGGTGTTGGTTGCACATACTAGTTCATATGTTGGTCACATGTGAGTATACTAAAAACTACTGAATTGTATGCTTCAAATTAGAGAATTGTAACATGAATTTTATCTCACTAAAACTATTTCAAGAAACAAAATATTTATCAGATATTCTCCGTGGGAAAGATATTGAGCTATGTATTAAGTGTTAATTCATCCAATGGGTTATTCTGCAATCATTTTTTAAAGTATTATTTTGAAGCCTATATGATAATATAAAAATGCATTTATGATTTTTTCTTTACTTTTTAGTTTAATAACTTGAACTTTTTTTAATCTGGAAAGACTATTTTTAATGAATTTCAGACATATAGGATAAAATGATGAATACCCATGTGCCCATCACCCAAATTAAGAAACAAAAATCAAAAACACAGATGAAGTCCCTTTTGAAATTCCTGAAATAGTTCAATGTCTTTAAAATCCTAGCTAGGCAGACTTCACATAGGACATGTCTTGGTTTGGGCTGCTATTACATAGTATCAAACACTGGGTGGCTTTTATTTAACAGAAATTTATTTCTCATAGTGCTGCGGGTGGGGAAGTTCAAGATCAAGGTGCCGGTACAATCAGTGTCTAGTGAGGGCCTTCTTCCAGGTCCATAGCTGGCAGTTGCCTCTTCTCACTATATTCTCACAGGATGGAATGGATGAGGGAGCTCTTTGGGGTTTCTTTTAGAAGAGCATTAATCCCATTCTTTTGTTGTTCCGTAAATTTTATTTTTAACTGGAGGATAATTACTTTACAATATTGGATGGTTTCTTTCATATGTCAATATGAATCAGTCACAGGCATACACATGTCCCCTTCCTCTTAAAAACTCCTTTCTGCATCCCTCCCCATCCCACTCCTCTATGTTGTCACAGAACACTGGCTTTGGGTTCCCTGCATCATACAGCAAATTACCACTGCCCGAGGTCAGGGGAGGCAGCTGAGAGGAGCTACTCCAAGGCCAAGGAGCAGTGGCTGTGTGGGTGCAGGAGGGCCAAGAGGAGGTGCTCTACGTTCAAGGTCAGGAGGAGTGGCTGTGAGGAGATACCCCTTGTCCAAGGTAAGAGAAACCCAAATAAGAATGTAGGTGTTATGAGAGGGCATCAGAGGGCAGACACACTGAAATCATAATCACAGAAAACTAGCCAATCTGACCACACAGACCACAGCCTTGGCTAACTCAATGAAACTAAGCCATGCTGTGTGGGGTCACCCAAGATGGGAGGGTTGCGGATGAGAGGTCTGACAGAATGTGATCCACTGGAGAAGGGAATGGCAAACCACTGAAGTATTCTTGCCTTAAGAACCCCATGAACAGTATGAAAAGGCAAAATGATAGGATACTGTAAAGGGAACTCCCCAGGTCAGTAGGTGCCAAATATGCTACTGGAGATCAGTGGAGAAATCACACCAGAAAGAATGAAGGGATGGAGCCAAAGCAAAAACAATACCCAGTTGTGGATGTGACTGGTGATAGAAACAAGGTCTGATGCTGTAAAGAGTAATATTGCATAGGAACCTGGAATGTCAGGTCCATGAATGAAGGCAAATTGGAAGTGGTCAAACAGGAGATGGCAAGAGTGAACATTGACATTCTAGGAATCAGCGAACTAAAATGGACTGGAATGGGTGAATTTAACTCAGATGACCATTATATCTACTATTGTGGGCAGGAATCTCTTAGAAGAAATGGAGTAGCCATCATGGTCAACAAAAGAGTCCGAAATACAGTACTTGGATGCAATCTCAAAAATGACAGAATGATCTCTGTTCATTTCCAAGGCAAACCATTCAATATCACGGTAATCCAAGCCTATGCCCCAACCAGTAACGCTGAAGAAGCTGAAGTTGAACGGTTCTATGAAGACCTACAGGACTATTTAGAACTAACACCCAAAAAAGATATCCTTTTCATTATAGGGGACTGGAATGCAAAAGTAGGAAGTCAAGAAACACCTGGAGTAATGGGCAAATTTGGCCTTGGAGTATGGAATGAAGCAGGGCAAAGGCTAATATAGTTTTGCCAAGAGAACTCACTGGTCATAGCAAACACCCTCTTCCAACAACACAAGAGAAGACCCTACACATGGACATCACCAGATGGTCAACACTGAAATCAGATTGATTATATTCTTTGCAGCCAAAGATGGAGAAGCTCTATAGAGTCAGCAAAAACAAGACCAGGAGCTGACTGTGGCTCAGATTATGAACTCTTATTGCCAAATTCAGACTTAAATTGAAGAAAATGGGGAAAACCACAAGACCATTCAGGTATGACCTAAATCAAATCCATTATGATTATATAGTGGAAGTGAGAAATATATTTAAGGGACTAGATCTGATAGACAGAGTGCCTGATGAACTATGGATGGAGTTTTGTGACATTGTACAGAAGAAAGGGATCAAGACCATCCCCACAGAAAAGAAATGCAAAAAAGCAAAATGGTTGTCTGGGGAGGCCTTACAAATCGCTGTGTAAAGAAGAGAAGCGAAAAGCAAA
>SJYX01005955.1:210909-228183 GCA_006410675.1 Oreotragus oreotragus | reverse complement strand
ACATGCTGTTGCTGCTGCTGCTAAGTTGCTTCAGTCGTGTCCAACTCTGTGTGACCCCACAGACAGCAGCCCACCAGGCTCCTCTCTCTCTGGGATTCTCCAGGCAAGAACACTGGAGTGGGTTGCCATTTCCTTCTCCACATCCATACATGACTACTGGAAAAGCCATAGCCTTGACTAGATGTACCTTTGTCGGCAAAGTAATGTCTCTGCTTTTTAATATGTTGTCTAGGTTGGTCATAACTTTTCTTCCAAGGAGCAGGCATCCTTTAATTTTATGGCTGCAGTAACCATCTGCAGTGATTTTGGAGCCCCCAAAAATAGTCTCTCACTCTCTCCACTGTTTCCCCTTCTATTTTCCAGGAAGTAATGGGACCAGATGCCATGATGATAGTTTTCTGAATGTTGAGTTTTAAGCCAACTTTTTCACTCTCCTCTTTCACTTTCATCAAGAGGCTCTTTGGTTCTTCTTTGCTTTCTGCCATAAGGGTGTTGTCCTCTGAGGTTATTGATATTTCCCCAAGAAATCTTGATTCCAGCTTGTGCTTCATCCAGTCCAGCATTTTTCATGATGTACTCTGCATATAAGTTAAATAAGCAGGGTGACAATATACAGCCTTGATGTACTCCTTTCCTGATTTAGAACCAGTCTGTTGTTCCATGTCCAGTTCTAACTGTTGCTTCCTGTCCTGCATACAGATTTCTCAGGAGGCAAGTCAGGTGATCTTGTATTCCCATCTCTTGAAGAATTTTCCACAGTTTGTTGTAATCCACAGTCAAAGGCTTTGGCATAGTCAATAAAGCAGAAGTAGATGTTTTTCTGGAACTCTCTTGCTTTGTTGATGAGCCAACGGATGTTGGCAATTTGATCTCTGGTTCCTCTGCCTTTTCTAAATCCAGTTGGAACATCTGGAAGTTTATGGTTCATGTATTGCTGAAGCCTAGCTTGGAGAATTTTGAGCATTCCTTTACTAGCGTGTGAGATGAGTACAATTGTGCGGTAGTTTGAGCATTCTTTGGCATTGCCTTTCTTTGGGATTGGAATGAAAACTGACCTTTTCCAGTCCTGAGGCCACTGATGAGTTTTCCAAATTTGCTGGCATGTTGAGTGCTGCACTTTCACAACACCATCTTTTAGGATTTGGAATAGCTCCACTAGAATATCATCACCTCCACTAGCTTTGTTCGTAGTGATGCTTCCTAAGGCCCACTTGACTTCACATTCCAAGATGTCTGGCTCTAGGTGAGTGATCACACCAGCATGATTATCTAGGTCCTGAAGATCTTTTTTGCATAGTTCTTCTGGGTATTCTTGCCACCTCTTCTTAATATCTTCTGTTTTTGTTAGGTGCATGCCATTTCTGTCCTTTATTGTGCCCATGTTTGCATTAAATATTTCTTGGTATCTCTAATTTTCTTGAAGATCTCTAGTACTGTGAACACAGAGCTACAGTCATCTGAGAAGTCAGCTTATATTGAACATGTTACCCTGATCAAACCAAAAAGTTCTAAGAGGAAGGAAAGAGCCTGAACATGATTCTGTTGCTGTTCAGTCAGCCAGTCATGTTTTACTATTTGTGACTCCATGGACTGTAGCACACCAGGCTTTCCTGTCCTTTCCTGTCTCCCAGAGTTTGTCCAAACTCATGTCCATCCAACCACCTCCTTCTCTGGTGTCTCCTTCTCTTCTTGCCCTCAATCTTTCCCAGCATGAGGGTCTTTTCCAAGGCATTGTCTCTTCGCATCAGGTGGCCAAAGTATTGGAGTTTCAGCTTCAGCATCAATCCTTCCAGTGAATATTCAGGGTGCAGGAATGACTGGTTTGATCTCCTTGATGTCCAAAGGACTCTCAAGAGTCTTCTCCAGCACCACATTTCAAAAGCATCAGTTCATCAGTGCTCAGCCTTCTTTATGGTCCAACTCTCACATCCATACATGACTAGTGGAAAAACTATAGCTTTGACTACATGGACCTTTGTCAGCAAAGTGATGTCTCTGTATATGCTGTCTAGGTTTGTCATAGCTTTTCTTCCAAGAAGCGAGTGTCTTTTAATTTTGTGGTTGTCGTCACTGTCCACAGTGATTTTGAAGCCCAAGAAAATAAAATCTGTCACTCTTTCCATTGTTTCCCCATCTATTTGCCATGAAGTGATGGGACCAGATGCCATGATCTTAGTTTTTTGAATGTTAAAATTTAAGCCAGCTTTTTCACTCTCTTCTTTCACCTTCATCAAGAGGCCCTTTAGTTCCTTTTCACTTTCTGCCATAAATGTGGTGTCATCTGCATATCTGAGGTTATTGATATTTCTTCTGGCAATCTTGATTCCAGCTTGTGCTTCATCCAGTCCAGAATTTCACATGATATACTCTGCATAGAAGTTAAATAATCAGGGTGACAATATATAGCCTTGATGTACTCCTTTCCCAGTTGTGAACCAGTTCATCATTCCATGTCTGGTTCTAACAGTTGCTTCTTTACCTGCATACTCTGCAAAGCTCTCCAGGCATACACTGGCTACTGGACCTTGGTAATCACTGCTGCCCTGAGCTGCTCAGTATATTCTCTGGACAAGAAAGCAGGTGGATGTGAAGAGCCTCCTCACTGCATTACCTGTTAGCAGAGTGTGCGCTCTGATGAGAGTCTGTCTTCAAAGAAGGAAAGGCTCCAAGGAAAGACATGGGTAAGAGCTGTGGAAGGAGCATTGCACTGAGTCAAGAGCACCAGCATCTCACTCCTCCTAACCTGTGCAACCATCCTGTGTTGCTGAGCAAATCACCTAGTCTTTGTGACATACAGTTTCAAATGAAGAAGATGATGCATGTGCCACAAGGTTATTAGGAGATTAAAGATATGTAAAATTAGTCAGGAAAAAAGTTAGAATGCACAGGAAAACATGAATTAAGGATAAGAAATCAGGAAATCTTTCTACCAAAAGAAACAAAAAATGTTCATAGGAAAGTGAAAAATTTGGGAGACAGACGATAGTGAGAATTGTACAGCCATGTGAATGTACTTAGTGCCACTGAACTGTACAGTTAAATATGGTTAAAATTTTTAAAACTTTAGAGTTAAATCCCCAGCTGAAATTTAAACAAGCCAATGTCATGAGATCTGAAATATATTATAAGGAAGAGAAACAATTTCTCCTTGGACTAGGTGACAGTCTCAGTTCGACTCCCCCTCCATTCTTGGTGATTTATCACTGCGTCAAGTGCTGAGATTGACATGGCTCAGTTGGCCACAGGATTCAGGGCCTCCTGACTCGTTTTAAGGGGCCTGGAAACTGTTCATATCCCAGAAACTTCAGGTGACCAGAGGGAAATGCTTTTCAGACATTGAAAGTTCTCTCAATTTTTTTTTTTAAGTTTTCCCTTTCTTCATTTCTTTTGAAAAGAGTTTATTTGGGAGAGACATCATCAAATGGGAGGTTTCCACAGGGATTTAAATAAAGAGATGGGGTGTCTTAGGAAATGCAGTGTCGAGAAAGGATTGGTGATAAGCTAAGTGTGATCCGTATCAGAGCAGGTCATATGTTGCGGTCTCCTTGTGGTCAGTTTGCAGATCCGTGCTTCAGCACCACAGTCCTCACTCTCGTCACTCACTCCCATACATGTTGGCAGGCTTGGAGAGACCATACCATTCAGGGCCACCACTCACGGAACACTTCTGTCATCCAAATCCAACATAAAGCCATAGGTGATTAAGTTCACCCTCAAAATGCCTCATCCAAGTGTATCTACTCTTCTTCAAAATCCATATTTCCCATCTTACTGAATAATGCCAATATGCACTGCATCTCCCATGTCAGGAACCTGGCAGGACTCCTTCCTTTCCTTGGGCCTTATAGCTAACTGTTCCTCTTAGAGCCCCTCTTTTCTTGTTCAGTTATTCAATTCTCAGCAGAAGAAACTTAAGAATGGGATGGAAGTGGGAATTGGAAACATAATTACCTTACACCATTCACTTCACATACCTTATCTCCCTGAGTTCTCAGATAAGTCTATGAAGAAGGCACTAAAAACTCCAATTGTATGATTGTAATGATAATGAGACTAATACTACGCATTAATCATGTGCTTGGCACTGTGGATTATTTTATACTTACTATTTCTCCTATCTTAAATCTTGCCTCCTTTACAATGCTGTCACACTGAGTCTTAAATTCAATTTTTTGAGTGGTTTTCTTTCATCTTCTTTTCTATACCCTCACTACATAGAAAGCAAGGGGTTCCTTCAATAATCTGGCTTCTGACTACACCTTCTCCCTTTTGTTGCTACTCCCTGAAGCCCAGAGTACCTTCCTTTTTCTCTTATACCCACTATACTAACCTTGTACTTACTTTCTTTAACATTTTTGCTCCTGTCTATTTCATCACAGGAGTCTTCTCCCAGTCTGTTTTAGCTTTTCTTATAGATGCCTGTTATTTTGTCTGGCAACAATTTCTTGTTTTCACTTATCAATTTAGTGTTATCACTTTGATTTTTTGCAGTCTGAATAATAGTCTATATGGTGATCTGCTCTCCCTGGAAAAGGGGTGGGCATAGAACTGAGGTTAAGCAAATAGGACTTTCTGGAATCTGTCTTTATGTAGAATGATACACGGACCAGAAATGATTGAAGCTGATTATTCTGATGATTCCTGCTTCCTAAATCCCAAGAAGAGACTTTGCTCTTAGATTTCTGAGGTCTGTTTTTGATCTCCTGAGGTTTCACAAAGCCAATCAAGTAATCTAACCCCTCCCTCCTTGTGCTTAAGTAAGCACAAGATTTATCAATTTTGTTGCTCTTTTCAAAGAACTAGCTTTTAGTTTCACTGATTTTTTTTATTGATTTCTTCAACTCTCTTTCATTTATTTCTTCTCTATCTTTATGATTTCTTTTCTTCTGTTATGAGATTTGTTTCTGTTTCTCTATTTTTTTATTTTCATATGTTTTTAAATTTTTTAATTTAATTTTTTATAGTATGACCTTGCTGGTGATCTTTTTAAAATAGAGCAGTGTGTGCATGTCTATCCCAAATGTCCAGTCTACCCCTCCTGCCTTCTCCTTCTGGTAACCATAAGTTTATTTTCTAAGTCTGTTTCTGTTTTGTAAATAAGTTCAATTGTATCATTTTTAAAAGATTCCACATATAAATGATATATATTTGTCTTTTACTTACTTCATTGAGTATGATAATCTTCAAGTTCATCTGCTGTTGCTGCTGCTGCTGCTGCTAAGTCGCTTCAGTCCTGTCCAACTCTGTGCGACCCCAGAGACAGCAGCCTGCCGGGCTCAACCGTCCCTGGGATTCTCTAGGCAAGAACACTGGAGTGGGTGGCAAATGGCATTATTTAATATCAGGTTAGATTTCTTTTTTAAAAAATTTATTTATTTTAATTAGAGGCTAATTACTTTACAATATTGTATTGGTTTTGCCATACATCAACATGAATCTGCCACGGGTGTACACGTTTTCCCAATCCTGAATCTCCCCTTCCATATTTGAAATTTTTATTGTTGTTTCTTGAGCTAAGATTGTATTGCCATAAACTTCCCTTTGATACTGTTTTCACTGCAGCTCATAGATTTTGAATCATGTTTTCATTTTCATGTGTCTGTAGGCATATTTTTATTTCCTCTTTGATTTCTTCAGTGATTCATTGATTATTTAGTAACATTTTGTTTAGCCTCCATGTGTTTGTTTGTTTGTTTGTTTGTTTTGTATTTATTTATTTATATTTTTTTACACGAACTCCCATGTTCATGTTTGGGAGTTCGTGTAAAAAAATAAATAAATACAAAAAATAAATAAATAAATACATGTGTTTGTATTTTTTACAGATTTTTTTTCTTGTAGTTGATTTCTAATTTCATATCATTGTGATCAGAAAAGATGTTTAATATGATTCAATTTTCATAAATTTACCAAAGTTTGCTTTGTGGCCCAGCATAAAATCTATCCTGGAGAATATTCCCTGTGTACTTGAGAAGTACATATATTCTGCTGCTTTCAAATGGAATTCTCTATAAATATCAGTTAAGTACATCTGGTCTAATGCTGTGTTATTTAAGGCCTGTGTTTCCTTATTGATTTTCTGCCTGGATGATCTTTCCATTGATGTAAGTTGGGTGTTAAAGCCCCCACTATTATTGTGTTACTGTTGATTTCTCACTTTATAGCTGTTAGTATTTGCCTTATATAATGAGGTGCTTCTATGTTGGGTTCATACATATTTACAATTATTGTATCTTCTTGATCTCTTGATTATTATGTAGTATCTTTCTTTTTAAAGTCTATTTGGTCTGACATGAGTATTACTACTCAAGCTTTCTTTTCATTTCCGTTTATATGGAATACCTTTTTCCATTCCCTAGCTATCAGTCAGCATGTGTCCTTAGATCTGATGTTGGTCTCATAGATGGCATATATTCTTGTTTTATTTTTGTATCCATTCAACCAGTCTATGTCTTTTGGTTGCACTGTTTAATTATTTTTCATTTCAGGTGATTATCAATACATGTTTTATTATTCCAATTGTGTTAATTAGTTTAGATTTGTTTCATTTGGTGATGGGGTGGGGGAAGCCTGGTGTGTTGCAGTCCTTGGGACTGCAAAGAGTCAGACACGACTAAGCGACTGAACTGAACTGAACTGTTTCTGTAGGTATTTTTTCTTCCACTTCTTTTTTGTTCTTTTCTCTTACGATTTGATGTGTTTTGATTGCTATTACTTTTTTGTGTTTGTATCTATTGTAGAATTTTGCTAGGTGCTTCCTGTGAAGTTTTGATATAGTAGTCTATATATGTTATATATATATATAATATGTCATATATTACATATAAATATATATATATACATGATATTATTTTAAGGTTTTTGCCTTTTAATTTCAAATGCATTTCCAATATATTGCATTTATAGTCTCCTTTTCTCCCAGTTCCTACTTACGTGTGGATAGTTTTCTAGCTTTACTGTATGTTTGCTTTATCAGTCAGCTTTTCCATTCATAAATTTTTTTTTCCTGGTTGTGGCCTTTTCTCTTCTGCCTAGGGAAGATTCTTTAGCACTTGTAAAGCTGGTTTGGTGGTGATGAGATCTCCAAGATTTTAGCTCTTGTCTGTAAAAATTTCTATTTCTCTGTTGAATCTGAATAAGAGCCTTGACGTATAGAGTAGTCTTATTTGTAGGTCTTTACGGTTCATTACTTTAAATGTATTATGCCACTCCCTTCTGACCTGCAGAGTTTCTGCTGAAATATTAATATTAGCTGATAACCTTATGGAGATTCTCTTGTATATTGTTTGTTGCTTTTCTCTTGTTGCTTTTAATATTTTCTCATTTTTATCAATTTGATTATGTGTCTTGGCATGTTCCTCCTTGAGTATATCTTATGTGGGACTCTCTGTGCTTCCTGGGCTTTTGTGAGTGTTTCTCTTCCTATGTTAGAGAAGTTCTTGGATGTTATCTCTTCAAATATTTTTTCAATACCTTTTTCTCTCTTCTTCTGGGACTCCTATTAATACAAAGGTCAGTGTGGTGTGCTTAATGTTGTCCCAGGGGGACTTACTCCTTCGCTGGTGTCTTAGATGGTAAACAATCTGCCTGCAATGCAGGAGACCCAGGTTCAGTCCCTAGATCGGGAAGATCCCCTGGAGATGGGAATGGCTACTCACTCTAGTGTTCTGGCCTGGAGAATTCCATGGACTGTATGGTCCATGGTGTCATAATGAGTTGGACACGACTGAGCAATTTCACGTAATTTAACTTAGGCTCCTGCTAGCCTGAGTCATGGATGCCTTTTACCTTTGGCTCAGCTGAAATAAGATTACCTTTTTGCAACCTGAGACAGTCTGGTCATTGATGATATGGCTAGCAGCAATGCTCAGACATACAGGTGTATTTCTATTCTCCACTTCAGCCTGTTGTGTTCCTTCAGTCTAGAGCACACTCACTCATCAGTTGCTACACTCTCTGGATGATCCACTCCCTGAGTGCCACTATCAAGCCAAGAGCCCATTTATTGCCACATTTATTGGAAGTTCTCTTTCTGGTTTTACTTTAGCCTCCACTGTGTAATAAACTGCTCGCTCAATTTCTGATTCCTCTTGGGGTATTCCCTTCACGCTCCAGTTTCAGGAATCCTTTCTAACACTCATTCAGGTGCCATCTCTCAATAAGTCCTCTTTCAGAATTTCACTGCTTCCATTTTATGTAGGCAGTATCACAAAATCACTTACCAGTATAAAGAGGATTATTCTCTGATATTGCTATTTACCTTAAGGCCAGGAACTTAGGCAGCCTATGTGTTTAACAATGAATCAAATTACTATCTAAAAAATTCTATTTAGTGATGATTAAAGCAATATAATTAAAGTGAAAAGAAGGCTCTACCCATGCATATGGAACATGAATGCTCTCAATTAATCAACTCATTTTTATTATTAAATATTTATTGAACACCCACAGTGCAGAAGGCATGAAATTCTGAGAGAACACACCAAAGACGTGGTCTTTTCCCTTTGGGAATTTGCTATCTAAAGCAATTTAGACTTTAACTTGTGACAATATGCTCTGGCTGTGACTTTCTGTAGATTGAAAAAGGGTGAAATTCAAAGCAGCTCTGAGCTCTAATTTAATCTACTACTTACTCCACTACTCATATTTCAAAATCTCAGCTTTATTTTCTGCTAGCTTAATCATGAGTATTCCTCCCATCGTTTAAGACTCAGCAAAGTGCTCACCTCCTCTATGAAACATACCCTGACTATTCTAGCAGGACTGATGACTTTTTTCATACTTTAAACAGCACAATGTGTGTCTATTAATCTCTTCATGAAAGTGAAAGTGAACTCGCTCAGTCATGTCTGACTCTTTGTGACCCCATGGACTGTAGCCTACCAGGCTCCTCCATCCATGGGATTTTCCAGGCAAGAGTACTGGAGTGGGTGCCATTTCCTTCTCCAGGGGATCTTCCTGACCCAGGGATCGAACCCAGGCCTCCTGCATTGCGATTGCAGGCAGACACTTTACTGTCTGAGCCACCAGGGAAGTCCAAGTGTCACTTTTTATAACATCTTACAATTTATCTTATGCATGTTTCCATCCCACCACCACTCTCAGTTTTTGAGAACTTAAAGCATATTTTTCATCTTCGTATTTGTAATGTCACTCTTTGAGACTGGATCTCATTCTTGAGAACCTGATAATCATCTGCTTATTTATTCAATAAATTAAAAACCTGTTGTGTACTAAGCACTATTGTGTTCATGTTGTATACCTGTGGACATAGCACATCCTTCACCTGATAACACTTAAGATTTAGCAAAGAGAGAAAACGATAAGCAAGTACTGAAGGATTATATGATGCCTCTTTTGCTAGAACAAAAGGCCTTCCTGACTTAAGTGTCCTGGGAAACCATCCTGCCAAACTGATATGAATATGGAAGCACAGGGAGAAGGCAAGAGGGGAATGAGGGGAAGGAGTCAGAGGCTGTGGTCCAGGAACTGGACACTATGTTCTGCTTGGTTATTATTCGCATTTCACAATATGAGACTCACTCATTTCATTTTATAGCCTTGCTTAAACTTAAATATATATACATATATATGTTTGTGTATGTGTGCATTAACCTTCCTTAATTTTTTTTTCTTTTTGGTTAATGATTGTGAAAAATATAGAAATAAAAATCAGCTCTATTGTTTCCTTTTCCATACTCATTCATTCTAGTCTGGATGACACTTTGATTTCACAACCAGTAGAGCTAGAATGTAGATCCCTAAGGCCACTAGGACTGGAAAAATGAAAAAATGAGTTTGTTTTTGTCTGAGACATAGAGTCTGGGGAGAGAAAACAGCAGATGAACCTGATTCTTTTTGGTCTGTCTTTTGAGATTAGACCTTTCACTTTTTCACATTCGTAGACTTTTGGATTAGACTTTTCACATTCTTCTCTTTCTTTCTTTTTCTTTTGTTTTTTTTTTTTTTGCCTCATTCCTTGATGAGGCAGTAGCTTTGGTATGTTATTCACCATCCCTGTCATGACGTAGAGTGAATGGACTTTGGAATTGTTATGGTACCCCTTTGGCAAGCCTGGTCTAGTGTTTCCCAATGAATGTCAACTCCTGCCCCTGCCCTCAGTTACCTTTTTCTATTTCTCATAGGGATGAGTTTCATCATGAGTTGTGCAGTACCTAACACTGACAAAGATTTGTGAGTCCTTCACCAAGACATGGCAATTCAACTACACATCAAACATTTGAGAGTGTACAAAGGAAATTAGCGGATCTCAGCACCAATGAGTAGTCCCTCTCATTCCTGATGAGTACTTTCTAGCAAAGATTCTTTGTTGTACCTCTCCATCTGGCTCAGTATCAGGAGTACAGGATTGAGCCTAGGATTATAGATCAAGTCATAGTCTGAGATTCCATTTTCCAAAGAATTCTTGAGGAAATGGATCTCATGTATGTCCACATGTGCTTCACCACATACCTTGATTCCCTAAGCAATTCTGTGTGGCATTCTGGCTTCCAACATGAAATTAGCACAACCATAATTGGGGGGGAGGTGTCATACTTCACTACTCATGGTGCCCTAGACAGATTCAGAAAAACAGGGTCATAGGTCTCAGATGCTGCAGACATTGTAGCTCTAATCCCTCCATCCAAATTTGGTCTTATATTTTGATTTACATAGTGTTTGTGCTTTTTCTCCCCTTAGCTATATCTTCACTGTGTTGTAAATTCAGAGATTGTGTCTCATGGTTTTTAATATTCTGTTGAGCACTGAGCTCAGCACACTTTAGATGTCTAGGAAAATTTGTTTTGTTATAATAAATTAAAAGGTACAGATTATAACAAGAGACAGATTAAATCCAATCACAAATAAAGACTTTTATCCAAGCTCCTTTTTTGAAAGTAAGGAATCATCTTTGATAATACATTTCATGAAATATCTGTATATTATCAACATCATGTAGTCATCTGTGGTTGTACCATATATAAAGCAACACCAAGGCAAGGCCATTTATGAGCCAATGCCTGATTTAGTTTTTAAAAGAAGGCATATGCCCTATTTTGCTCAGACAAATACCTCAGGTGCTCTGGCTCAGACTGCAAAATTTTTTCTTTTCTGGAGGGAAGCAGCTCTTATTTGGATCTATCTTTATGGTTGTTCTGGAGGAGGAAATGGCAACCCACTCCAGTATTCTTGCCTGGAAAATCCCATGGACGGAGGAGCCTGGTGGGCTGCAGTCCATGGGGTCGCTGAGGGTCAGATACAACTGAGCGACTTCCCCTTCACTTTTCACTTTCCTGCTTTGGAGAAGGAAATGGCAACCCACTCCAGTGTTCTTGCCTGGAGAGTCCCAGGGACGGGGGAGCCTGGTGGGCTGCAGTCCATGGGGTTGCTGAGGGTCCGATACGACTGAGCGACTTCCCTTTCATTTTCACTTTCCTGCACTGGAGAAGGCAATGGCACTCCACTCCAGTGTTCTTGCCTGGAGAGTCCCAGGGATGGGGGGCCTGGCGGGCTGCCGTCTCTGGGGTCGCACAGGGTTGGACACGACTGAAGCGACTTGGCAGCAGCAGTTATGGTTGTTCGGTCACTAAGTCATACCCAACGCTTTTTGACCACATTGACTGTAGCTCACAGGCTCCTTGGTCCTCCACCATCTCTTGGAGTTTGCTCAAATTCATGTCCAATGAGTCAGTGTTACTATCCAACCATCTTATCCTCTGTCTGCCCCTTCTCCTTTTGCTTTCAATCGTTCCTAGCATCAGGATATTTTCTGATGAGTTGGCTCTTCACATCAGGTGGCCAGAGTATTGGAGTTTCAGTTTTAGCAACAGTTCTTCCAATGAATAAACCATAGCTTTGACTATATGGACCTTTGTCAGCAAAATGATGTCTCTGCTTTTTGATATGCTTCACAGGCAGATTCTTTACCAGGTGAGCCACTGTGAAGCCCAGCTTCACAGTGGGGAGACTCAAAGACACTTAACCACTGCAGGTGACTGTTCTAGGAATCATTATTTTTGTCTAATTACAAAATTCTCTACAATAGGAGAAATATATCCATGTTTAAATTGGAAAAGCCAAGGTTGAGAAAGTTTAAATGGCTAATTTAAAGTCACATAACAACACTTGGCCAGGTCATGGATACTCTTCAGGTTTTATCAACTCTATGCATGAATGCCAACTATTAGACGAAATGGGCCTATGCTCCATGGAGGCTTCTTCCAGGGTATAAACACCCTGTTTAGCTGAGATTTCACATATTGTTCTTTCTTTCCCTGGAAGGTGGTTGTTACTACAGCCACTTCCAAACTATTTCTGTAATATTTTCCATCCTAAATCCCAGAAAAACTGAGAACACAGGGTGGGCCTTTGCCCCTCCTGCAAATCTCCAGGCTTGCTGCTATTTACTTAATGATTAATCCTTCAGCTCTGCCTTGTTAAATAGAAAGGTAATCTTTTCCTCCTGTCTGGACTGGACAGGCTCCCAGTTCCAGTCAGGTACCTTCAGGCCATGGAGCTGAACATATAATATGCCTTTTGTGTTGGCCTTTGGAAACTGATCTTCAGTGGAGGGGAGAGAAGGGTACTCTTAGCACTGGATTTTCTTCTGTGGAAGAAGAAAGTGGATTTTTGGAAACTGAACTTGAGTGGAGGGGAGTGAAGGGTACTCCTAGCACTGGATTTTCTTTTGTGGAAAAAGCAGTGGGGTTTCTTACAGCTCTGGGGTCAAGTGGAGGACTTAGTCTGAATTTTAAGCTTTCAAGTCAGAGAGAACCAAAAGAGGATTGAGTATCAACAGCCTCATATGCATGTGTATCTATTTACTTTAAATACCCTAAATCACTGAAAAATCAAACCATCCTAATTATTACTTTGTAGCTGCTGATTTTGCAAATAATTATTTTTAATATGATCATTACAGATAAATTGTCAATATCTATAGTGTGGTTGAATTCATTATAAATAATTTCAATCTGGGCACCTAAATATTCCTTTCTAACCTAGAGTTAATTGACTGCCAATAAGAAGGTAGAGGAATATTTTTTTTAATTGATGGCACACCAATATGGGAAATGTTTGTGAACTGGGACCTTCAGTGACCTGGGAGAAAAAAAAAAGAAATAAACAACTTATCCCCACCCAGGTGAGAGAAGAGATTTTCTAATAAGGAAAGTTAGATTTTTAATAGATTTTTTTTCTACTTCCAATAAGAATGGAAAACTTCAGCCTCCTGCAAGTTTGTGGGATTTCCCTGTGAGTGTGTAATGGGTTTGCTTAGAAAATCTGTCGCTGTGGCCTCCCTAATGAAAGTGGTCACTCTCACCTTAACAACCTTGGATGCTGTTAAGAATTCTTGTTGTTTAGTTGCCAAGTCGTATATGACTCTTTGTGACCCCATGGGTTGTAGCCCACTAGGTCCCACTGTCCATGAGATTTCCCAGGGAAGACTACTGGAGTGGGTTGCCATTTCCTTCTCCAGGGGATCTTCCCAACCCAAGGACTGAATCTGCATCTTCTGTGCATCTCCTTCAAGGCAGGCAGATTCTTTTGCTGTAGATGTACAAGATGGATTTGGAAAAAGCAAAGGAACCAGAGATCAAATTGCCAACATCTGTTGGGTCATAGAAAAGGCAAGAGAATTTCAGAGAAATATCTACTTCTACTTCATTGACTATGCTATGGCCTTTGATTGTGTGGATCAAAACAAATGGTGGAAAATTCTTAAAGAGATGGGACTATCAGAGCACCTTACCTGCCTCCTGAGAAACTGTATGAGGGTCAAGGAGCAACAGTTAGAACCAGACATAGAACAATTGACTGGTTCCAAATTGGGAAAGAAGTACATCAAGACTGTATATTGTCACCCTGCTTATTTTTACAAAGTGGTTGTTTAGTTGTTTAGTTGCTAAGTCATGTGACTCTGTGATCCCATAGACTGCAGCCCTCCAGGGTCCTCTAGCCCCTGGGATTTTCCAGGCAAGAATAGTGGAATGGTTTGCCATTTCTTTCTCCAGGGAATCTTCCCAACACAGGGATTAACTCTGCAGTTCTTGTGTCTCCTGCATTGGCAGGCAGGTTCTTTACACTGAGCCACCAGGAAAGTCCCATCATGTGAAATACCAAGCTGGATAAAGCACAAGCTGGAATCAAGATTGCTGGGAGAAATATCAATAAGATCAGATATGCAGACCACAGAAACCCTTATGACAGAAATCAAAGAGGAACTAAAAAGCCTTTGATGAAGGTGAAAGAGGAGAGTGAATAAGCTGGCTTAAAACTCAACATTCCAAAAACAACGATCATGGCATCCAGTGCCATCAGTTAATGGCAAACAGATGGGGAAACAATGGAAACAGTGACAGTTTTTATTTTGGGGAGCTCCAAAATCACTGTAGACAGTGACAACAGCCATGAAATTAAAAGATGCTTGCTCCTTGGAAAAGAAGTCATGACAAACCTAGATAGCATGTTAAAAAGTGGAGAAATCACTTTGCCGACAGAAGTCCATATAGTCAAAGCTATGATTTTTCCAGTAGTCATGTATGGATTTGAAATTTGGACCATAAAGAAATTCTTTGGTTGAGCACCAAAGAATTAATGCTTTCGAAATGTGGTATCAGAGAAGTCTCTTGAGAGTCCCTCAGAAAGCAAGGAGATCAAACCAATCTTGAAGGAAATTAACCCTGAGTATTCATTTGATGCACTGATGCTAGGAGAGGACAGAGTATGAGATGGTTGGATGGTATCACTGACTCAATGGACATGAGTTTGAGCAAATTCTGAGAGACAGTGAAGGACAGGGAAGCCTGGCATGCTGCAGTCCACGGGGTTGCAAAGAGTTGAACATGACTGAGTGACTGGACAACAACAATAACAATGCTTCCTAAAGCCCACTTGACTTCACACTACAGGATGTCTGGCTCTATGTAAGTGGCCGCTCTGTCATCATTATCCTGATCATTAAGACTGGGATAAGTTTGTATACGTTTGTATAGTTTGTTAAGTTTGTATAGTTCTTCTGTGTATTCTTGAAGTGTCTTCTTAATCTTTTCTGCTTCTGTTAGGTCTTTACCATATCTGTCCTTTACTGTGCTCATCCTTGCATGAAATTTCCCCTTGATATATCCAAATTTCTTGAGGAGATCTCTAGACTTTCCCATTCTATTGTATTCCTCTACATCTTTACATTATTCACTTAAGACTTTCTTATCTCCTTGTTGTTCCCTGGAGCTCTGCATTTGGTTGGGTATATCTTTGCCTCTCTCCCTTGCTTTTCACTTTTCACATCCACAACTGAGTGTTGTTTCCCCTTCAGCCCAGCCACTTTATTTTTTTTTTGAAGCTGTTAATAATTGCCCTCTGCTCTTCCCCAGTAGCATATTGGACACCTTCCGACCTGGGAGGCTTGTCTTCCAGTGTCATATCTTTCTGCATTTTCTTACTGTTCTTGGTGTTTTTTCAGCAAGAAGATTAGAGGGATTTGCTGTTCCTTTCTCCTATGCACCACATTTTGTCAGAACTCTTCACTACAACCTGCCCATCTTGGATGACCCTGCATGACATGGCTCATAGTTTCACTGAGTTATGCAAACCCTTTTACCACAACAAGGCTGTGACTCATGAAAGGGTCATCAACTCTTTCAGGGCATATATATCTTCAGGATGAAGATGGCTAATAAGGAATGTGGATTGAGACCAACCACCTTGATGTTGCATCCTTCTTGATGAACACCAAGCACCACTTTTTCAGTGAATCCCTGACCACTGTACATGTGAACTTCTTTTTCTGAAGGACCTTTCTGAGCCATACCTGTACTTTTTTTCTTGTCTTATATACATATATATATAAACGCTTCCCTGGTGGCTCAGAGGTTAAAGTGTCTGCCTCCAATGCGGGAAACCCAGGTTTGATCCCTGGGTCGGGAAGATCCTCTGGAGAAGGAAATGGCAACCCACTCCAGTATTCTTGCCTGGAGAACCCCGTGGACGGAAAAGGCTAATAGGTTACAGTCCACGGGGTCGCAAAGAGTCGGACACGACTGAGTGACTTCACCTCACCTCATATATATAAACATTATTTCTATGTCAAATAATCATAGAAAGAGAAAATACTTTGAAAATCTTATATCTCCTTCAGCTCCTCACACAAAATCTTGTATATTGCCTTTGCTTAGAAATTATTTATAGTTTTATGATTTGGTTGGGTTCTAAGTCATGAAAAAAGCACTGTTAGAAATTCAGTCAGCTAGAACTATTTTGGAGAAGGCAATAGCAACCCACTCCAGTACTCTTGCCTGGAAAATCCCATGGACAGAGGAGCCTGGTAGGCTGCAGTCCATGAGGTTGTGAAGAGTCAGACACGACTGAGCAACTTCACTTTCACGCATTTTGTCCCAAATATTTGCAGAAGTTTCTGTAATGTGCAGGAGTACTGTGAAAAGTAGATGGTGTAATTCCTGTACTTGGAGAATTTCTAAAAGGGAATATATTCTGTGCATTTTACCTATCCTTAGAGAAATAGCTGCAGACTTAGATTAAAATAAAATAAAATCTGAAAAAAAAGACAATGATGACAATGAAAAAAGAATAAATGTATTTAATTAATTAACTAATTAAGAACAAATAAATTTTTAAATAAAGTCACCTGTTATTACAAGTGGCTATTGGTAGCCCTTGGATTTATTTAATACAGTGAAATCAAGCACGTTCATTTTAGCTTAGGTAAGAATAACAAGCATTTCCCAAGGAGGAATAAAATAAACTACTCCATTGTGTTTGGTCTTGATATATTCAAATGTTTGAAATCTACCTTAGTGAGTATTCAATGCCAACTATTGGGGTAGATGCTGAAAACTCAAAGACAATTAACTTTGGAGAAAAGGGAACCCTCTTCCACTGTTGGTGGGAATGCAAACTAGTACAGCCACTATGGAGAACAGTGTGGAGATTCCTTAAAAAACATGAAATAGAACTGCCATATGACCCAGCAGTCCCACTGCTGGGCATACACAACGAGGAAACCAGAAATTGAAAGATACACATGAACCCCAATGTTCATTGCAGCACTGTTTATAATAGCCAGGACATGGAAACAACCTAGATGTCCATCAGCGGATGAATGGATAAGAAAGCTGTGGTATATATACACAATGGAGTATTACTCAGCCATTAAAAAGAATACATTTGAATCAGTTCTAATAAGATGGATGAAACTGGAACCAATTATACAGAGTGAAGTAAGCCAGAAAGAAAAACACCAATACAGTATACTAA